>PVIJ01004612.1:0-91533 GCA_004024925.1 Scalopus aquaticus
AAATAACAATAAAAATATATATTAAAAAAAAAAAAAAGAATCCATATACAGTCTAGAGTATCTCTCACTAATGAGTAGTCAATTTTTTCAATTGCACAAAGAAGATAATTTTGACCAAAAAATAACTATGAGACATTGAGGACTGTTCTTGGAATCTTTCTAAATTATACAACATTTAAATAAAATTAAGTGAAGAAACAGGATCTATAAGTAGCATAAGAACTAAAGGTGAAAATTATCTGAGAATCCTCTAAAACTAAAGGAAAGACTAAGTACCACTTTATAATGCCATGTAAAACTTCAAAACCTAAATACAGGGGATGGTTTCCCATCTGTTTTACACTCATCCTATTTTAGGCTCATAGATAATGTCTACATGAGGAACAAAAACGCAAACTTTTTTTTTTAATTATGCACATAAATGCCTTCAAAGAATGCCTTCAAAGTATTATCAAATATTCTTGAGGAGTAAATTGCTCTTTTCGTTTTTCTGTATTTTCTTTCATAGTAAGAACTTAGTAATTTATTATGAAAAACAATTTTTAAAGTAGGTTTAGTTACTCAAATATCAAAGAACAAAAATTTTGATGAAGGGCCATAAATGTGTAAATACAAAATATGATGAGGAAGATGATTTCACCACTTCTGATCTTTCCCTTAAATAATTTACATGTTAAATACCAGTGCTTCTCAAACTAGAGTACGCATGAGAAACAACTGGAGCGTGCCCTCTACCACAGGGAGTGGCACCTGAAAAGCACCGCTCCAGCAAGCTCTCAGGTGATAATGATGCTGCTAATCCACAGACTTCACTTTGTGCAGCCAGGCTTGATGTACCAGCAGTGAACAGAATCTAGAAGCATACCGAGCTCATTCTAGACTAGGCAGAAAAGAAAGTGAATTCAGAATGCACCTTCTTTCAAAGTTCTAAAGCACAGATCATCTCCTTCAACCCTTGGTGCCCAAATACTTTACCAGGCCCTCAAAAGGTAGTCAATGAAATTAAGACTAATTATTCCAGAACATAATGAACTTGTTAGAGCATCAGACAGAAACAACCTTTGACTCCAAAGGTTCCACCCAACCTAAAATTTTCCATAAACATATGAAATCTCTTGGTGGTAGTTTTCAAACGCCACAGTATTTCCCACATGAAATTTAATAGAGGAAACCACAATCAAAATTGGAAAGGCCTGCAGTGGGAGCTCTCACCACTACCACTCTTAGGTACCCCAAATAAGAAGCAACAGTTATAGCTCCCCAGGAAGAGACTAAACCTCACATCCCCAAACAGGAAATACAACTAGTACCACAGTAGGAGGAAGGAAGATTTCCTTCTTGCCCGGCACCAAGTCCAGCTTGTGGAAACACTGCCTCTCAGCCAAAGAAAAGGTACCTTCACCAGCTGATGTCCCCCTTGTCCCACCAGCCTGCCATCTTGAACAATCAGTGTCTCTCTGCTTGCAATAGTAGATACTGACTGATTCATGAACCATTTAATAAAGCCAGTCAGGCCTTCAAGTTACTCAGGTTAAATTTTGGTTTTGAAGAACTATACAATGATTTTGTCAGATGTCTGAGTAGAAGGCAGACCACAATTCCCTATGTATCACTCATAGAGACCCGAAAAAGGGCAAATATGAACTCCAGGAGCAGCCTACACACTTACCAGGTATCTCTGAGAGCAGTGAAGTACAAAAGAAGGATGGCAAATTTACAAATAGTCTAAATTGTTCTGGCCCTTTCCAGATACCCAGCTGCCTCACTGTCCATCAGGAATCCAAAACCACACTCAAGAGCTCCATAAATGTGCAGCAGACCTCTCCTGCCTCACCTGCTGCTACCCTCAACAATGTACTTCAGTTGATCTGCATGTTCTGCTCTCCACTCTCTGGTGAATCCTCTCACCACCCCACACCTCTGGCCTACACCCTAGTTCTTGTATGCATAAATCAATCTTTTTGAAAAAATAAAAGCTCCATAAAGACTGGGTCAGGGACTGCAATGCCTAAGCAACCGCTCAGCGCCACACCCAATATCCTCCAACTTACCTGCCCATCAAAGCACTTGCTGGTGACCGTGGTGCTTGCTTTCATCAGCAGGAAGAAGGCACCACGTTCTAAGCAGTGGGAACCTCAGAAAGGAACTAATTAACCATTCAGCAGAGTACAGAGAATTCCCACCAGCCTCCAGGTCCCCAAATGCCATATTTGCCATTTATCCCCAATGCTGTCATTTCCTGCCTGCAGTGAACTAATTACACACAGTGGGAATTCTGGAGCTTCTGGTTCTAATGTTTATCTGCTGTTAACTTACTGTATGACCTCCAAGATATTTCTCTAGTGCCTTTATTCCCTCTGCAATAAAAAGCAAGATAAGAGGTTGACATGCTTGACAAAGTGTCCTAATATAATACTATAGCTGCTGCTATCATAGTGATGCTCAGAGGTATGATAATGAATGAGTCTCTTTTACTAAGCCTTTAAAGATAACCGATGACATGTTGTGAAAAGCATGGGATCGCAAATGATATTTCCTCTCTGCTAAAACAGGTTTCAGTGGCAAATGCTACCTATAAAATTGCTGATAAAAACAGTATCAAGTGTGCTTCTTTGTAAATCACTCAATTCCACTCAATGGGATGTATTTTTCCATAACTATAGCTCTAACAACAGGCCATGGCTTCATAAGTAAATGAGATTCTAGAAAAATCACCTTAAATTAGATTTCAATAACCTTAACATCCAGCACGGAAAACTCACTTAAAACTGGGCTGTACCCATGAAATACTTCTCTACCACTGAAAATCGTGTTTTAGACCTTTTAGTAACACAGTGTGGCCAAGTGAGAAAAGCTGGCTTACAAAAATTCTGTATACAAAACAATCAGTATAATCTCATTTTTTAAATCTATGTGGGCCTAGAAAAATGGTCCATCAACACTAGTGGTTGTCTTTTACACCTTCTATTGGGCGCCATCCCTCTCCTGGTGCATTTAAGTACACTACATATTAGTCATAACACATTCATCATTTATGTGTCGCCAATTTTTCCTAGACTGTTGTCTCTTCAATTGTTCAGAAATTTTAAATTCTAATACATTCAAATCTGTCCACTTTTTCTTCCCTGGTTGGTTCTCTAGCTTTAAAGTCATGAAAATTGTCATTCCTATAGAGACCCGCTAAATATTACATTTTCTGCTAGTTTTTTTGATAATTTGATTTGCAATATAAAACTCTTAAGGGTTTTTTTTTTTTCCAGATATGGAATGTATGGTGGGGTCCAAATTAATCTTATGTCCAAACTATTTAAAAACCCATTCATACTTCCTAATTGCATTATTTTCACCTTTTAGTGAGGAAGTTATTCCAAATCACGTTTTAAATATTAAGTACAAGAACCTCAAATTAAAAACCCAAATACCTATGACAGTTTTGTAAGAAATCTCAATGAAAGATGACCAAACCATCATCATCAAGTCATTTCATCTTCAGTGGGGCATCAGTCAGCTAAGCAATAATTCCTGTTTAAAATCAGTTCTTCCTACTAAAGGCTTTGAGAGTATAATTGCAGGGTATATAAGTATATGGTAGCTGAGTCACCAACCACTGCTTGAAATCTCTGCATACTTTATGGGGAGGAGCTACTTCTTGGGTGGCAATGCTACTCTAACCCGGTCACACCTGGAAATAATATCCCTTGGCCTGGAAAAACTGAAAGTAAAGAAGTTGAAGGAAAAATCATTGTTTAATTTGATCAAGATTTAGAGCCATCATCTTTATTCAATTGATTTTCTTCCAGATATATTAAGACCTAGCAAATGGAAATATATACATTTGCACTTGGTTTTTTTTTTTGTTTGTCTGTAATGTCTACATCTTTCCATTCCCATTAAGATATAAGCTCCTGGGAAGCAAAGGCTGTTTCTGGTGTTTATTGGAGAAGGAAGGACAGACTTGTTTGTACTCCTTATAGCTACCTCTTTGCTGAGCCTTGCCCACAGTGAAAATTCAGGAAAGACTGCCAATAGACCAACTATTTTTGTGTTTTAGCCTAAGTGATGCTTGGGGTGGGGGTGGAGGGATGACCATATATCACTGAAAGCTTTCATTTGAATTCATCTCCCCTACTAAGTAATATGGACAGATTTTTGCCATCAATTCACACCCCGAAGCACAAGACATGACGATCTTTCTTTTCATTTGCATAGCTACAATTCGTCATTATCCAGTCCTATTTTTTGACTGAACAAAACAGAATTGCACCATTACGATTTCAGCATGTCTATTCTTGCAGTGACTATTTCGAATTGCACCTTTTAGAAGCAACCACTTTAAGGGAAAAAATTGTAACTTCTAAGGTATGTACTTGACTTGGTTTTAGAATCAGCTTTTCTGGGTTCATTTTTTGTTGCTTTTCCATAGAAGGAGAGAAGTTCCTCTGGAGCAAGGCAGTTGATGGAGTCGTCAGCCTTATCGTGTTTTTATTCCCCCTTCCCCAATAAATGGCCTAGAGAGAGCAGTAGCAGCAGCAGCCATACAACGTGCCGCCCATAATATACTGAGGAGCTAACGTAGGCCAGTCACCATGCTAAGTGTTTTATTGTTCTATGAAGTACTGGTTCTTGTTAACCAAAAAATTCTAGAATATATTTCCTCCCCTCTACCTCTTTGATGAATTTAGTACTATCGTTACATATAAGTTTAGAGATCTTGCTTCACTTTCTAATTCAGTGACTAGCATATTAGGACATTTGATGTTTAATTTCATAATACACTTATTTTCTCATATGTAAAATAGAAAAGTCGAACCTATAAGAACGTCCTCCCGGTCCCTGCTCTGCCTTCTGTTAGAGAAGAATGGATGTTTGTCATGCAGCATGAGGAAGCCAGGGAAGGAGAAAGATTATGTTACATGCTGGAAAAGGAAATGGATCTGACCCCTCCCATCACTGTCTCATCCTACTCCCAAGCCCCAAGGAGTCTGGGAGAACCAAGAGGTAGAGTTACATACCAATAAACACTAACTAGGCAACCTCTCCTTCGCCTCACTCCCAGCATTTGCCTAGGGCTGTTCACTGGAGAAGAACCTCACAGGAGGTTCCCAGGAAGTGGAAATAAATGCCAGAGAGGCCAGAAAAAAATGCAATCCCTTCTATTGTATAGAGAGAGGCTTCTTATAACACATATAAACCGACACATTTTATTTTTGCACTTACTCTTATCATAGCAGTTCATATCTGCTACAAGCTATATTCAAGAATGCCACTGCAGCCTGGTGCTATGAAAGAGAAACCACCAAGCACTCCTGCAGAAACACCTCTGTCCTCAGTCTTCCCTGTAAAGACAGAGTGTAGTGCCCACCCCATTCTTCCATCCCGCAGAGCCTAGATTCAAACCCCTGCCAGTGCAGCGAAGCAGCCCATACCCGGAAGGTGGTAAAGTCGGGCTCAAAGCCCAGTCCCCGGCTTCCAGAGGCCTTGTAATATCTATGCTCAATGGCTCTAGGTGACCCTCTAGGACACAGGCCCTGGGGTGCCTCCTGCAGGTACCTCGCTGTCCCCACCAAGCGCACATGGCTGCTCACCCCAAGCGCTCACCCCGACTTCCACGGCCTTCTCTGGAGAGCACTGACCACGCTAGGCTACTACTGTCTGCTCAGATCTTTGCGCAGCCCGGTCTCCAGCCCGCTGTTTAGCAAGGCCACTGGCACCATGAGAACTCAATAAAAGTTTGCTGAGTTAAAAAGCAGGTGAAAGGAACCATATGCTAGAGAAAGGGATATGGAAACAGGAAGTTTAAATTTACATTTTTAAACAGCAAGTCTTCACTTCTAATAAATATTAAGTAACTGCTCAACATGCCTGGCTCTCCAGCTATATATTCTTCAATTAAAATAGTTTTTGGTGACAGTTTCCTCTGCCAAACCTTTCCTCACAGGCTTATGTGTTCACCAGAGCACCTTGGGACAGGTAACAAAAGGCACTATATTTGCTTGTAACAGTAGGGATGTTGAAGGTCTACTCCCTAAATATTTATTTCTGGCAAAACAAAGGTACAGATACTGTGATGTTAAAAGAGGAATAAAGCCTGTGGCAGGAATTAAAGGAAAATATTGCCCACGGATGATACCTTAATATGGGGGAGAAAGGGTTTACTTAGCATGAACTAGCAAGGGCGCCTCAGGAGCCACCACACTCTCAGAATCCCAACCTGCAGCTGACAGGGGATTATTACTCCCTTAGCCTTCAGGGCTCAGCAATCCGACAGCACCATGGAGCTGACCGGGGGCCCAGAGAGATGAGGCCACAGCTACCCTCAAAACCACATGGCTCCCAGACCACTTACAACTGCCGGGCCCCAAACTTGGAGTGATGGAGAAATTATATCCAGCTAGAATAAAATGGTTTGGAGCCAGAGGCTGAAATCCTATTAACACAGACTCCTTTCCCCCTGCAATTTCATATTCACAAACGCAGAGTCTTTCTATCTCTCATGGTGTTACGTGGGAAAGTAAGAATCTGGGTATAATGGGTGTTACTTGATCCCTCTCATTTTCAGCTGGGACTAGATGTGAAAGTTACAGAGAGCAGGGATGGAAGATCCAAAAGATGCTTAAGATCAGGCCACCTAATCATTTTCAAATACTTTCTAGCCATTCCTTAATTCCAACAATAGTGTACAGAACCACAAATACAGGAGAGGAAACCTAAACAACTTTGGGGGATAGGGCTAGGAACCCCAATTGTTAGTACAAGTACTACTTCTGAGATGAGCTGATGGAAGCTTGGGAATTTGGTTTGGAAGTCACAAACTTAGTCCACATCTTCATTTTGTTTCAGATTCAGCTGAAACCATGGTTCAGAGGCGGTTATTGTGATTCATCCAGGATCACACAGTCAGAAGGTTATAGGACCAAGAACAAGTCTCAGGTTCCTGACTACCAATCCAAAAGTGATTTCCTCTACACAGTGCCATCCCATTTTCTAGGAATGACCTACATACCCTTTCCTTTGTGTTTCTCCCCATTAGCAAGTCCCAGGACTACCCTAGAGCTAAGATGAAGGTAAAGAGTAACTTAGGATCAATAGTTTTACTGATGCATTTATCACACATAATAGGGAAAGCTCTGCTAACCACCGACCCATCTCCTGTCTCCCCACCCCAACTGACCTCTGACCAACATGGTGAAGTCATCAGAGGTTTTTCAGTGACTTGGAAATTTCTCAGGCTCCCCTTCCCGGCCCTGGGACTTTTCTGTTGCATTCTTAGAGCACAGAATCAAATGATTTTCTGTAAGTCCATGGTACTTAATTTGCTGGGTTCATTTCTACACAGAATTTGTGTTTGGTTTTAAAATGCTGTTTGCTCCTCTTTTAATTTCATTTTAGAAGGCTACAAAGAGAAAATCCAACATTAAATGGTAGAGACTGGAGGGTACTTTACAAACCGCTTATAAGGCATGAAGAGAGTAGTTATTTTCTGATTTCCCTTTTGATTGAATTGGCTGCTGCATCATACCCAGTAAATAATGTGAAATAGAAAGCAGTTTGGCAGCCTTATCTCACCCTTTCATATAGTCAAAAGAAAAAAATGCATTGTAATAAAATAGAAAAAAGGAAACTAGAACTTCATATTTGTTTAAAAGTTAATTAAACTTGAAAGGTTTGTGGGAACAATTCATTTCCTTTTGTAGCCTAAGACCATAATGTTTGCATTCCATTTTGCCACTGGAATGATAAAAAGTAACCTGATGTTATTTTAATCATAATAATGAATACATAATAAAGCTAGACCAAAGGATTTCTCTTTAAATAGCAAAGTAAAAATGGAAACACACTACATAATTTTGGATTGACTTATTAAAAATTCTGTAAACTTTAAATGTAAGCAATATTTAACTTCTTTTGTTAATGCCACTTTCATTCTTTTTAGAAAGATGATTTTACAGTGAGCACAGAGGTATGACTTTATATGCAGTTGAGTTAATCCTCTGAATTGACAAATTTAAAAGGGATGAAGTATTCTCTTTACAAAGAAAGTTGAATGTACAATTAAACAGAGCAGGAACCTCCCACACGCCTTCTGGTAACTCTGATTTGGAGATGGGTAACATCCCTGTCCTTGTGAATTCCCCGTCATAAGCACCTGTCCCACAACAATGCTGAAGAGTCTGCAGGCAAGGTGAGCGGGAAGACTGGACAAGTCACACTGCAGACAAATGTGGGGCTGGTATTACATTACCCCAGCCAGACAACAAATGGAGCCTGGCAATGGGCTGAACAGGATTGCCTTCCTGTAGAAAATGGTGTGTGGGGGTAAGGGAGGGGGGTGAGTGAGTAGGTGGGATGTGTTGGGGAGTGAGTTGGTGGGGAGGTGAGCAAGTGTATGGAGCGTAATGAAACATTTCAGAGAAAAATGAATTCTGATGAGACAATAGAAAATGTTGAGTAAGTGTGTGTCTCCTACTGTAAATTCTTTTACCCAACCCCACATTTTCCAAGTCTCCAGTTCTAAAATTCTTTGACCCAGTGGGGTGGATGGTGAATATTCCATCAGCAAATTGAGACCCCAAAACTGTCACCTATTTCCTTCTGGCAAGTTCTATTTTAATGGGAACTACTTGCCAGAATTTTAACCTTCTTATTTCCTGTCTATTTGCCCCAAAAGACTACTCCATGAGCACCTGAGGACCTAACTTTTGTTTAATTCAGCTTTGTGATTCCAGGCTGGTACTTGAAGCAGATAATGGGCACCAAAAATAAGGAAAAGCAGGATAGAAAAATTAGTAGGAATACATGTTTTTTTGTAAGCAATGAATGCTTAAATAGATGTGAATCAAATTCCTTAACACCTAAGTGTCACATGAATAGGTTCAGTTAAAACACTTCTAATAACCACTATGTCAAGCTTCCTAGTGTGTAGGAAAAAGGAAAATTGTATTGTTTGTTCCTTCTTTAGGAGAAACCAGTTAGCAATTCCTGCTCTATCACACATTATTAGAGTATTAAAAATAATTGAAAAATAGCAATAAATATTGACTATCTCATTAATTAGGAATATCAGATAAGAACAAGACAAGGATGTCTGCTCTCACCACTTCTACTCAATAATGTTCTTGTCTCTATAAAAGGAATTTGACAAAAAATAGAAATTAAAGGTATCCATATTGCAAATAAACACACTGAAAGAACTAAAACTACCTCCTTGTGTATAGACATATTGTATATAGAAAATCTTAATGAATTCACTAAAAAACTAGAGTATGTTCTGAGGTTTCAAAACACAAGATCAAAACAAAAATCAATTAAATTGCCAATTCTATGTATTACGACTTGTCTGTACTACCACAATCTATAAATGAAAATAGTTTCATTTCACTACATCAGAAATAAAATGCTGTTATAAATTTCACAAAAGTAGTGCAAGACTTGAACACTGAAAATTACAAAATATCATTGAAAGAAACTAAAGAAAACTGGAAAAACATCCCAGGTTCATGATTAGAAGACTAATATTATTAAAAATCACAATAATCCTCAAACTGATCAATAGAGTCAATGAAATCTGTATCAAAATCCTAACTGGGTTGTTGTTTTTTTTTTTTTGCAGAAATTAACAATGCAATCCTAAAATTTGTGTGGAAATAAAAGGAATCCAAAATAGCCAAAATAATTTTGAAAAAGAGCAAAGCTGGAAGACTTCTAATTTCCAATATCAATACGACTACAAAATAGTCATCAAAATTGTATCATTCTGATATTAGGCATACAGACCAAAAGTAGAGAGTAGAAAATACAATAGTAGACTATTATTTATGGTCAGATGTTCTTGACAAAGGTGCTGTGACAATTGATAGAGGAAAGAATCCTCTTCAGCAAATGGTCTTGAGCAACTGGGTAGTTACACGCAAATGAATAAAGTGAATCCCTAACTCATGCCATATGCAAAAAAAAAAAAAATCAAAATAGATCAAAATCTAAATGAAAGATCAAAAACTGTAAAACTCTTTAAAAATATATAGTTATAAACCTTTGTGACCATTAAGTTAAGCAATGGCTTCTTAGATATGAAAACAAAAGCACAAATGAAAAAAAAAATGAAATAGGATGTTATCAAAATTACAACTTCTGTGTTTCAAAGGTACAATCCAGAAAGTGAAAAGGCAAACTACAGAGAGAAAATATTTTCAACTCATATCTGATGAGGCTCTAATATATAAAATGTGTTTGGAAAACTCTTACAAGTCTAGAAAAGAAGTGACCTAACTGAAAAATGGCAGAGAATTTGAATAGGTATTTCTCCAAAGAAAATATATAGATGGCCAATGAGTACATGCAAGATGCTTCATTATTGTGAAAATGCAAATTGAAACCACAAAGAGATATGGCTTTATATATAGTAGGATGACTATAAACAAAGAGATGGACAATAAAAAGTGACAGGTATGCGGAGAAACTAGTACCTTACACATTCCTGGTGAGAATGTAAGGTACAGCAGCTGCTTTGGAAACAGCATGGCATTTGATCAAAATCTCAACATTTAAAATTTAGAGTTGCATGATCCAGGAATTCCACTCCTCGATATATACCTAAGAGAACTGAAAACATGCCCACATGAAAACCTATAGATGAATGTTCATATAAGCATTTTCATAAAAGGGGAAAAATGGCAATAACCCAAAATTGATAAATAAACACAATGTGGTATATCCATACAATAGAATATTTCAGCGACAAAAATGAATGAAGTACTGATTGATGCCCTAACTTTAAAGTCATAGTGTACTCTAAACCCTGAAAACATCATGCTATGTGAAGGAAGCCAGACACATAAAAGGCCACATACTGAATGAGCCCATTTCTATCAAATTGCCCAGAATAGGTAAATCCATTGTGATGGAAAGTAGATTCATGGTTGATGGGGCTGAGGAGGAGGAGGGAATGAGTGATTGCTAGTGAGGATGAAATTTTGTGGAGTCATGACAATGTTCTGGAATGAGTAATGGTGGTTGGTTGTACAACTCCAAATACACTGAAAATCGCTAAATTGTAGACTTCAAGGGTGAATTTAATGGCATGTGTATATCAATTTAAATAATTATAATGGTGCAATGCTTTCGTATAAGAAGGTTCACCAGTATAACTTGGAAAGTTTGAAATGGTATCAAATCTGATACAATGATTCAAATTTCAAGACTTTATCCTCCATAAATAATTATTCATGTCACAACTTTAGTTATCATTATCTAAAATGTTGTTTATATTTGAATATTAGAAATACTAAGCAGGTACAACGATTTTGTTAAATATGGTACAATTATTCAATGGGATATGAGTCAGTGGTTAAAATTTTGTTTATGATATGTTAATTATAAAAAAGGCTACAAAATAGGATATGCCATATGACCCTGTTTTTTGTTACCACATTATGTGTTCATACCAGCATAGTACAGAAATAGAAATAGGCTGTCTGCTACTATAGCCTCTAGCCACGTGTACATATTTAAACTTAAATGAATGAGACTAAAAATTCAGTTCCTCAGTTACACTCACATTTCAAGTGCTCAATAAACACGTGAGGTCAGTGGCTACTGTTCTGGATGTCACAGAACGTTTGTCACCAAATAAAGATCTAATGAAATGTGCAGATTAGAAAACACATACTAAGCAGGATTATAGATCCTTTTAATTTTTTCCTCTTTGCTTACTTTCCACTTTTTCTAAAACAACTATAAATATTTATAATAAAAGAAATTTATTTTTAAAGATTTGAAGACAACAAACAGGAGAGAAGGATCTGGAAAAACATGAAGTTAATCCCTTTGATGTCAGCAGCAAACAGACTGCTCTTCTTGGTCTCTATTGATGAGACACCTCTGCACCCCCTGTCCTGGGGGTGATAAGGAGTTAGAAGCAGCCCAAGCAAGACCACCACAGACAGCTCAAGAGTTTTCAAGCATAAAGGCTTCTCAGATTATGGTATGCTTCTGACCAGAGTAATAAAAGCGGTTTTCTGTTCAGTTTCTCCAGACTGATAGCTGCCTTCTGGTGGAGAGCATCTGCAACCCCGCACCTGACTTGGCTACAACCAGAAGTGCTGCCCCTTAATGTAGATTTTAAATGATAGTCCTGGAACTGCAGGAGGTTTGGAAAAGAGGTACTCTCAAACTCTGGGTGATAATACAGATTCGTTCAAGCTTTCTGGAAGGCAACATGGAAATATGTATTTAAAGCTCTAAAAATATTATATTACTTTACTCAATTATGCATTCTGGAAACTATTTTAAGGAAATAATTGTGGATATGCTTAGAAATTTAGCTACAAGAACGTACATGACAGTTTTACTTCTAATAGCAAAAAGTTCAGTTCAAATTAAAACAATATATATCCTCATAATGAAATATTATGTCATTAAAAATAATGCTGCACAGGAATATTTAATGATGTGGAAAATACTTATAAAGGTTAAGTTCTTAAAAAGGAGTTTTATGCAGTATTGAAATCATCATTTTGATTTCTGTAAAAATATACACGCATGCTTAGAAGAAACGAGACTGATTATAATGTTAACATTTCTATATGGTGGGAAAATATCTGACTAGGGATGTAATTATTATTTTCCACACTTTCTATAATGCACATGTATCACCATGGTAATAGAAAAAGTTATTGTTTTTTAAAAAAATTAAATCATGAGGAGAGACAGAAAATCTTTGTACTTAGAACATGAAGTAAAATTACCTCTCCAGTTGAGTATTTTCACATTTAGCTCTGGGCTTCCTGGCGGCCAAGGCAAAAAAGAGAATTATGTAAGTCTCTACTGTTTATCAGCTGTTCCCAAGAAAGAAATGACGTGGGCTTCTCTGTACCACTAATACCTCGTCTGTAGTGCTCACAACCCTCATCTTTGTTCCAACTCTCCTTGTAGTTGCTTAAGAACTGTGGTCCTAATAGCTTGCCAAGGAGCAAACACATGTGCCTATCTTTCTCCTAATGTCCTTCCACGCTTATTTTCTACCAGAGCAAGATAATTCCAAAATGAATGCAATGTTTTCAACAAGGTATCATACCAATAATGTATTAGACTTAATGTATTAGACTTTCATTCAGTATTTTGATGGTGTCATTGCATTGCAATAGACAAGACCCAGAGACTGTCTCATAAATGAAGTGGATCATAAGGAATGGTATACATAGCATATATTTCTTAATAATATATCACTTCAAGAGCCTTCTGCAAAGAGCAAACAGAAAAAGTTGCGTGGGTGGCTGCAGGTTGCTGCTCCAAAGCGTAAGGGAAGTCAGAGAGGCAGGGCTACAGCTACCAGCTTTGCGCTGGCAGGAGGCAGGCTGAGCGTCACCATGGCCAGCAGCTTCCGCATCAACACAGAAGCTACATCACTCAGAGTTGGAATCTCTGAAGGCGCAGGCATGGTAGACCAGGGTGAGGGGAAATGTGCTTATTATTGTCTCTGTGTGTCGCTCCTTGTTATAGGCCTCAATTTAAAACAGATTTCCCTCTCTGTCTTACCTACAGTTGCTCTTAGAGCCTAAGGATCTAAGTCACTTCTAGGGAAACCAGAACTTTGGAGGATACTAAAGATCTTCCTTCTTCTTGCAACTCCTGACCCCAAATACTTTCCACTCCCTAAGTCTGATGCTTAACCCTTCAAGCCCACATCGAGTCTTTCCTTACCCCTGCACGACCTGCTCTCCCGTGACTGCCTCTCTGCTGTGACCTCTAAGGCCTCTTACCCACCTCAAGACATGTGACTCTCACCTTGCATGCCCTGTGTCCCCAAACAGGCTCTAACCTGTGAAATACCAGACATCTCACCTAGCACCTACCACAGCATCTCACACATGAGGACTAAGGGAACAAGTTCACCTAGATTATCCAGGTTGTCTATGGTCCAAAGAAAATGCAGCATTATCAGTCCCTATGTTTGAAGTTAAAGATAGAGCTGATAGCACACCTGTTAGCAAACAGTGCTACAATCCAGTTTCTTGACTTTGCTTTTTAATTGAGGTCACAATGGTTTACAACACCGCATGTGATTCAGAGGCATAGGATCACACCTGCCCAGATACAGGTCACCGCCACACCTGTCACCAAGGCACCCCCAGGCCTCTACCACAGTCCGTAATGCCCTCCCGGCTGTATAACCACAATTCCACAGATTTCTAGGGTTTGTTATTAATTTGGTTTTGTCTGACCCTTTATTTCTTTATATCACACATCTAAGTGATACTATCTGGCATTTGTCTTCCTCATCCAGATTATTTCACTTACCATTATCTCCTCCATTTCTCCAATTTGTCACAAATAGCAAGAGTTTACCTTTTTTTTTTTTAATAGCTGAGTAGGACTCGTGGTGTGTATATACACACCACATTTTTCTAATTCACTCCTCTCTCCTCAGGCACTTAGGTTGTTTCCATAATGTGGCTATTGTAAATAATGTTGTAGTGAATGCAGGAGTGCATATATCCCTTTGAATTAGTGACTTTGTATTCTTTAAGTAGAAACCTAGGAATGGAATTTCTGGATTATATGGTAGATCTACTTTTAGTATTTTGAGAAACCTCCATACTCTTTTCCATAGGGCTGGACCAGTCTACATTCGTTATTAATATGAAAACAGTGGGAGGAAAATTAAACATTACAAAGACATCAACAATGTTCATCAAAAGTTGGCTTTGATTTACACACTGAATTTGGGTCACATGAAGAGAAATGGTGTGGTAAAAGACAAGGAGACTTCCCTCTACTCTGAATTGATCTGCCCACCTGCAAAGTCTTTGCCCCTATACTATGATTCATTTCAGAAGGACACAACATGCCAAAGCCCATAAAGCACGTGACACTGGGCAATGAGGAAGCTGAAGGAATCAGCATTAACTAGGCACAAGAAGTGTGTCTGGGGCTTCCCTGGTCCTAGGAGTTAAGTTTCAGCACTATCACAGCTGCCAGGCCTGGGAGCTAACCCAAATGGCACAGCAGACCTTACCTGTCTCCCCCACTGTTCCCCTCAGCAGTGTACTTCAGTAAGTCTGTCTGTTCTGCTCCCCAGTCTGTCTCTGGTGAATCCTCTCACCCCCTGCACTTCTGGCCTATGCCCCAGTTCTTCTACTAAATAAATATTTTAAAAAGAAGAAAAGAAATGTGCCTGGAGATGACAGGAGAAAGTCTTAAAACCTTTGAAAGTTTGTTTATTGGAAGATGGGCTAGATAATTATTTTGCACAACAACCAAAAACACAACCATTTGATGGATAATGAAGCCAAAATAAGAGATGGAAGGCTTACAGTAAGTGCTATCTCACATAAGATGCTTGTCACGAATACGAGTGTAGAAGTGTACGTGTATGCCCACATGTATGTGCACTAGATTATACCAATTTCTTTCAAAACAGTTTGCACGTATGTGAGTCAAATTACTTAGATTGATGAAGGACACATTTTCAATTCAAGAGAAGAAAAACACCCCTCATCAGTGAAACGATCCCATGATAAGGTATATTATCTTCAATGGTAGAGCTTCCAGCCCCTGAAAGACTTTAAGCAGTGCCAGAACCATAGATCATTATGAAGGGTATTCATGTAAGTGGTACAAAGTTAAATGGAAGAATTCTAAGTTTCCTTCCTAGCCTATGAGACTAAGAAAGGGCAATTAACTGTCACTAAGGGCAAAACCAGGAGAGAAACAAATCCACAAAGTCACAGGGTGAATCGTATACAACTTGGTAGCAGAGGAAGGAAGAAGTATAGCACCTCTGTAGAATAATAAGCAAATGCTTAGATCATGTGTTCTCCACTTAGATGTACATCAGTATCACCTTGGAGCTTTTAGAAGCTACCCATACTGGATCCCACCATTTATCAATTGAAACACAAAGGCCTGAGATTTGTATTTTGTTTGTTTCTCAGGTAACTGTTGAGAACCATTGATTTATTTTGTATGAAATGTATAAATGACATTTTGTAAAGCACTGAGCAGAAGAAAACAGCACCAGTACTTTACATGATGATCATAAAAGGACAGACAGAAAGCATCAAATCAAGGCTTTGGATTTCTGCTTGAGGTGTAAAGAATTGAAGAGCTCATCACTTCCATGTGCTTACAACGACATTTTTTTTTAAAAAAAGATAAACTGCAAATTCACAACTTCCTTGAATCCACTAGACAGCTGAGGTCAAAGAACTCACCACCTGCAGGAAGAGGCAAGGCGTGCACCTACACAGTGGCTACCAAGTGTCAAGCAACAATTAACAATGGAATTCTACTAGGAAATAGAAGAGTACAGAGACAGGCTACCCTGAGACATGATGCAGAAGACAGACCCAAGGCTAACACTGAAACACCAAGAAAAGCCTTTCCTTAAACCAGTACCAATTCAAAACATAGCTATCAAAAAAGAAATTTGTAGTTTGTGGTGCACTGAGGATAACCATACCAATAACAAACCTCAAATAAATTCAACTCCTGACAGATTGCTCCACCACCCCTCTACTAAAAGTCTAGTAGAAATAGAATGCATTCCCATTTTGAGTCATGAAAACTATTTCTCTCAGCCCCTGATGTCCTACACAAGGTGTCTAATCCTCAAAAATGCATTATAGGGCATACAAAAATCAAGAAAGAGCACTGCCAAGAGACATAGCAATGAACAGAACTAGAAGTCATGTGACACAGGTGTTGAAGCAATCACACACAAAATTTTAAACAGCCATAATTAATTATGAAGGACTCTGAATGATAAGAGAACATAAAAGATCAAATATTTAATTTCAACAGAGAGAGATAATCTATAGGGAAGAATCAAATGGAAGTGCTTGTAAGAGAAAAACAGCAGTAAAAAAATGAGCATGCATTCAACATTCTATAGGAGATTTGATATAGCCAAAGGAAGAATCAGTGTATTTGAAAATTACCCAAGCTAAAACAAGGGAAAAAAAAGAATGAAACAAACATGGCTTCCAAAACAAAAGAAAACAAAAGTTTGGCTACATTTGTGAAGAATTTTCTAAAATTGATGATGAAAAACCAAACCACAGACCTAAGCAGCTGCAGAACACAAATGCACAAGCATGAACATGCACATATACCTCTAGGTATATCATATTGAAACAGCTAAAACCAAAGACAAAAAGGAAATCTTGAACACAATAAAAGAAAAGTAAAACAAAATACAAAGGAGTACAAAACATGAGCATTACAGGAGACTTCGTGTCAGAAGGCAGGCAAGAAAACAATGAAACAGCATCTTTAAACTGCTGAGCAGGGAGGGCAGAGAGGAACTGTCAACCCAGAATTCTCTACCCAGCAAAACTTCTTTCAAAGATAAAGACTGTCATAGAAAAGGAAAAACCGGATAAATTCCTTGCCTGGAGACCCATGCTACCAAAAAAAGCTAATGAATTTTTTTAAATGGGACAAATGTATGCCAGACAGAAACTTGATCTACACAAAAATGTAGAGTAAAATGGAATAAATACAAGTCAACTAAAATTCATTTTTCTTACTTATAATTGTTATAAAAGATAGGTGTTTAAAGCAAGAATAAGCAAATTACAGCCTATAAACCAAATCCAGGCTGCAGTTGGTTACTATATCCTATATGACAAGAATGATCTTTACACTTATAAAGTGTTCTTCACTGTTTCCCTTTGATATACTTTAAGTTGTCCTAAAAATAAACCAAAAAACTATTAATTTTCTTTGAACTCAGGAGATAAATTTCATCTAAATTATTAGCAAAGAGACTACATTTTCTATAAAATAAAAATAGGTTCTTTAAATACACAAAAAATTTAAGTCATCAAAATGTATTTTCTTACTTTTTAAATAATAAACCCAGAACATGAATCACCACATTTTAATCACCATACTTCCTCCTTCCCTTGCTACCAAAACTAAACAATTCTGGAATGCAATGATGAAAGAAATGACCCTTATTTTCCCTTTGCTCATATTTCTTCACTTATTTCTCATCACCTGGTACCATGTTTTCTAAGTCATTGTAAAACATGTTTGGAGACAATGGGAGGAATAGCAAACAAATTCTGCATGAAAGAAACCTTTAAAAAGCAAGTTATTCCACATATAAAGCTCTTCTTCCAAGTGAACATCTGCCTTTTTTTCGCCTAGTACCGTATCTGTTCAGGTCATCATTTCTCTGCCAGAAACCTGGGAAAGAACACATCTTGGAAATGTCTGGCACAGTGCCCAGCTTGTTGCCAACTGTCACACTCTTAACCTTATTTTATCTTTCATTATAGTACTTCTCACCACCAGTCAATTAGAAAAATATAAATATGTCTGCTTCTACTAGATTATAAGCTCCATGAGAACAGAGAGACTGTTTTTCTGTACTCTCACCCCTAGTACCTGCGCCCAGTCTAGCAAAAGTGGCTGCTCAGTGAATATTTGTGGGATGCCTAACTACCCCAGGGGTCTCTCTCCACTTGACTCCCTCACATTCTACCAGGGTTCCTGGCCAGTGCACTGATGCTGCTCCCCATTCTGTCCTTTTTCCATGATTAGTAACCAGGTCTTCTGGCCAATTTCTACGCAAATTCAATACTGAGGATGGAGGATCACAAGAAGTAGCACTCCTAGCTGCCCACTGAAACTTGTAATCGACCATACCAAATGGAAACAAAAAGGAGCATTCCCCTCATACTTCAAATGAAAACAAGCTAAATGATTTTAAAACAGTGGACTGTAAAGGCTGGTTTCCTACCAAACAACTATAGAGTATTCACCTGCTGGACTTGCATCAGAAAAACTTTTTTCTAGTTCATGATCTACCAACTGCATCTTCACCAAAGTCCAGCCTATCAGTTTGAAGATCGGTAACAACACTAAAAGGAAGACATGATACAAATGTGCTCAAAAGGTGCCATGGGGGAAGGTGAAGGGAAAGTTCTGGGGAAGGGTAGGAAGAGGGAGACACAGTAGGACCATTGTGAGGTATTTTCAAACTACAGATCTTCCTTGACTTTCAATGGGGTTATGTCCCAATAAACCCATGTTAAGTTGAAAATACTGAGGAGTAGAAGACCTCGGCAACCAGCACATTGCAGAGCGTAGGACTGTGCACCCGCATGATCAGGTGGCTCGCGGCTCCATCCCATCCAAGGGTATGGGACCTCATCTCATAGCCCAGGAATGGCTCAGAAGTCAAAAATCCAAGTACAGTCCCTATGGAATGCCTATAGCTTTTGCATTATAAAGTCAAAAAAATATGTAAGTCAAACCATGGTTAATAAGGGACATCTGTCCATATGGCCCCTCCCAAATTCTTCCACCCTAAAGCACCCCTTGAAAATTACTACAGCATGAGCCATTGTTGCTATTTCTAATGGGAGGATTAAAAAACTCAAAGAATTTTCCAAGTTCTGAGTATAAGTTCTTTGAGGAATGGGACCAAGATTTATGCTTTTTACTGAAACTCAGAGCGGTATCTAACATAGGGCACTCCTGTCTCTACCTGCTTCTCGCATCTCAGCTCCTTTCCTCCCCTCAGCCACACCCTACACTTCTATTGTACTGAACATCTCCTGACTGCCCGTACAGGCCATGCCTTTCCTCATCTGTCACCACCTACAGGAGACACGGTTGGCTGCCGATCTAACAGCCTGGCTAAGCATCTCACTTTCCTCCTTGCTACAGAACTCTGACTTTGCTCAGATGTGGGGTATCAATGTGCTTGGGAAAGGGGAGCCTTCCCTCAGCTCCAGAAGATTGCTCGGCCAAAACAATCACAGCCACCCTCTTCTCCTTTGCCAGTGACTGGTTTAGGGGTGGGCATGTGGCCATTCTGGCCAATCGCATAAGGAACTTCTGGGAAGTTTTGAAATATCACAGAAAGCAAACCCCGTTTCTCCTCTCCTTCTTTCACTGTTATCATGCGAAGGTATGATAGACTCTAGTCACCGCAGAGCAGGGCAGAGAAACCAGAAGAATCTTCCAGAAACCAATCTGTGACCATTTTGAACCACCTACTTACCTGTTGAGCAAGAAAGCAAAGTAACCTAATGTTACTTACCAGAGAAAGTGCCCTGATTACCCTACCACATGGCCCCTAGAGTCCCTTCAACTCCAGCTTTCTCCTAGAGCAGCCCTACTCATCTCTGATTTAGAGTTTAACTACAATATCCTTGGGAAGTCTCTGCTACATCTCTGGACAGTGCTAGGTACTGTTACTGCACATCTGTCTTTCCAGCCAGACTGCAAGCTACTCAAAAGCAATCATTTTCACCTTTGGCAGAGGCCCTGGCAATATTGGGCATTTACTAAGAGTTGAATGGGTAAGTGAGCAAGAAAACAATGACTGAAAGGACAAACACACAGGATGCCTTCCATGCCTTGAATAAAGAGGATGACTGAAGGACAGAATACAGCGCCCACGTTGTCTATAGCTTAGTAAAGACTTCCTTTAAGCGGTCGTGAGCATAGGCAGAGAAGTGCAGCGGACATACTCTATTTTTAGCTACCAAGAATGCAAACTGCTCACTGGGAACTGCCCTCAACCTTGTGCAGCTGGGAAGGAGCGAATCCCCCCCACTCACTGGTGGCACCTGGGTAAAGTACCCACACCTGCCAAGGAAAACCACTCCCTGCCCACTGAGATAGTGTGGCCACACATTGCTCTAGCCCGCAGATAAGCCATCACCCTTTTCATTTATGTGGCCCAACCAATTTCCATATTGTATGAAGCAATTTTCAACTGACCAAAACTAACTCAAAGAATTCTGACAAATGCAATCAATAATGACAAAAGCACTCTGATAACAGCCCCTTTCTTCACAATCCCTGACACTTGACAATCCTGGTGTCCTGACACCTCACAATCCTGGCCTCTAGGAAGGGACTAAGACCTCTGGAAACTGAGACCTCCTGGAGGAGGCCTAACCAGGAACAAATCAGAGAAGCAAAGCACACCCAGCTAGCCCCTCAAACCATATACCATCACCGTGGTTCCACCTGAAAGAATAATTTGAGGCTTCGGGATCTCCCTTCCGTTTAAAACTTTTATTTTTATTTATTTTTTTTTTAAGTCTGGGAGACCTCTGGAAGGCATAAAATGTTGCACAACACACAAGGGAAAAAACTTTCATCAACTATTGTGCTGTGCACTTTATGATCACCATGTAACTTGAGGTTGTTGTAGTGGTTATAATACCCATTTTATCTTTGAGAAGACTGAGGATCAGCGAAAATAATTCGCTCAAGGTCACACAGCTAGGAACTAGAATTTAAACACCATCTAGACTTTCCACTTTATCACTTTGATTGCAGGCCTGTGAACATGGACAGCCCCCCTCCACTCCAGCCCCACCCTCCCCAAAATCGCCCCAGGATGCACAGATCTGCCGTCTTACAGCCTAAGACCCCTGGAGTCAGAGCAGCCGCACGCACAGACACAGTTTGTTCAAATCTCTCTGTAACTAACCCATGTGTACGTTGGTTACTCAACACCATCACCAAAGTAAAGAGCCGGGCAGCTCAGCCCTGGCAGGGGCGAGAACCCCACGTGAAAAGCCGCAGAGGGTGAGGCGAGAGTTCGCTCTCGGCTACTCCAGGGCCCTGAGCCCCCGCCCCTGCTCCAGGCTCTCCCCGGCTGTCCGGTCCCCGGCCCTTCATCCCACCAGGGGCATGGAACGGTGCGGCCCCCGCCACTTGGAGACCCACGCAGCGCCAGCCCTGCCACCGGCCCCAGTTCCTGCCCGGTCCAAATGTTCGCAGCTATCGGTCCAGGGCGGCGACCCTACCCGCACCCCTGCTCCGAGCCGCCGCCGCCGTTCGCCCCGCTTCCCCGCGCTGGGTGGGGGCGCACCGCACTGCCCGTCGCATCGACGCAGCCCCTCGGGGGCGGGGCGCGGGGTCCGCAGTGCCCCAGCCGAGCCCAGTCCCCAACCCGCTGCGCCCGCCCTGCTCACCTTCACCGCCCGCGTCCGCCGGGCCTCTCCGCGCGCCCGGGTGCCAGACTCCAGACTCCGAGCTCCGGGCTCCTAGCGCGCCCGCAGGGGGCCGGCTTTGGCTACCGCCGCGTGGGGCGGGGCGGGGCACGGCGCTTCCCCGCCCCGAGCCACCTGGGGCGCACCGGAGGGGGCCGGACCGGGACAGGTGTGCCCCGCCCGCGAGCTTGCAGCCGTGGAGTCCGGCTACTCTGGGAAAGCTCGGGGATCCTCCGCGGGGCAAAAGGGAGGCCGGCGCGGCGGGGTTATGTGACACCTGGGAGGGTTAGTGAGTGCTTTGGCGGCGGTGGAGAACCAGGCCTAGCCTGTTTCCACTCAGCCTGGTCCGCTGAGGAAAAGGGAGCACAGAGTGGGAACTTGATTGGACCAAAACGCTAAAAGGGGACCCCTTTCTTTGTGGGATGTACAGAGAGCCTAGTACGGGACCCTGGGGGTGAAAATGATTGCACAAAGCCACAGGTGAATTCATTCAAAACCGGAAGAATTCAAAAGACCTTGTCCACCCTTCGAATGATTCTCCCCCTTTTTAATTTATGGCATAGAACTGTACATAAAAATCACTTCATATTGTCAGTCTCAGCCACCCGCCCCTCCCCAAACCACACACCACCACCCATGGTTCCAACTGAGAGGACTGTAAGGCCCAGGAGGGGCAGGAACCTCACCTGTGCACTGTTGAATCACGAACGTCTGGAGCAAACCAAGGACAAAGCAGGCGCTCACTTGATACCCGATCAACAACCAAGAGCAGTGGTGTTGTGCCAGCAGGGCAGCAGGCAAGTTCCCTGTGATTCCGGCAGATGGGTAAGGATGAGTTCTGGAGCACTTGGTGGCTTTTTCAGCTTTTAATGATCTTTCTGCAGTGAGGCCACCAGGTACAGGGCAGGCAAGGAGGGCCAGCTGCCAGGAGGCTGGCAGGCCTCCTAGCCCCGGCAAATCTTGACTTTTTGGGCTCTCCAGCATCGTCTAGTGGCCTCTGCTTCTGTTGCCTCTGCCTCACTTCCGCAGCCTCTGGCGCACTCCTCGATTCTGTGACGCCGCCCTTATATAGTGTCTCTCCAGGCCCAGGTGTGCCCACTTACGCACACGCGCGCCACCATAAGGCACACGTGCAAGATCACAGGTGTCCATCACTAAATCTAATGGCAGTAGGGTGGAAAAACCTGATGCCTCTTTACCCTACAAGTGGTCCAGTCTTAAATCCAGCTGCATGCTGGACCTCCAGGCCAGAGTTACCCCACTATCACTCCCACTGTATCAGTAACTCCAGAGTCAAGCTGCCTGGCTTTCAAGCCATTATCCTCCCTGTCCTGCTTACCTCCCCATCTGAACACCAACCTGGCAGCTGGCTTATGGGAGGTCTACACTCCCAGGGCATCTTTGCAAGCCGCGAAGCAGCTCCTGAAGTTGTCACAGACTGCAATGGAACGCTGGCCTGTGGGCCTGCACTGTTGAAACAGCCAAGAGTTTGGGCAACTGACTCATGGTCCCACAGCTGGTAGCAGAGCTGAGCCGGGGCCCTTGAGGTGCCAGAGAGGCCTGCAGCTAGGAAGGCTTGGCTGGGGACAGATCATCTGCAGAAACATAACTTAGGTTTGCTCCTCTGTTAAGTTCTCAAATCTTTGGTCTTCCCAGGCCTCTCTCAAAAATCAAAAGTGACCCAAGTCACTTGAATTTACAGAAGTCTGGCAGTTTCAAAAAACAAAACAATGTATCAGAACAAGACACAGAATGTGATATATTTTTTAAGTGTCCCATTTAACAAATGAATGACCACTAATCACACAGAGAGGTACATCCATGCTGCTACTTACATGTTAATTTCAAGACTTAGTAAGGAAATCCCTCTTGAGGGTACAGAAAACACTGTACAACTTTAAAGCTGAGTTGAGAACACTCCTTCTTATAACTATTTCAGTGTGTCTCTGTCACTGTGCACTAAATCTCAAAAGCCATAATTGGAAGCTGTCTACTAAGGTGAGGTAATGGCCAAGTAGCCTACTCCACCCCGCCCACCACAAAAGGCTCAGCCACAAAAGGACAGTCTGGAGCCCCACTGTCCTTCATCAGTGATTCCCAAACAGATGGGTATTTAAGATCTGGTGTTGCCTGGCTGGCTGCGTCACACTGGGCAAGACCAACCTGGAAAATAGTTGCAGGAGATGCCCCACCTAGGTGTGCCCTACTCCAGCTGTACTCCCTCTATGTCGAGTGGGGAGGCTGGTGTCCCAGGGTGGGGCTGAGGTGGGGCCTGCTCGTTGGGACAGCCACTTGCACCAGCAGGTGGGGCTGAGGCTGGGAGCCCCTCTGGGTCTCACCCACGTCAAGTGGGCCCAGCCCTGCTTATGTGTTGGTTTCAGTCAATGGAGCATATGATCCCCTATGATTTAGGATCCTCCCGCTGTGTGTGATCTTGGCTTGGCCAGCCTAGTCAGTGGTGCCACCCAGACTGGCCTGGGAATCATCAGGAAGGTACAAATTCTGTCCTGGCAAGCTCACATGCTCCTTTCTCTCCCTAGCTGTTCTCTCCTGGGCTTGTTGAGTAGCCCTGAGCATGTTCCTCAATAGTACATTTTCCACTTGGGAAACTAGCAGGCATGAAAACAGATAAGATCTCTGCTTGAAGGTCTTAGTTCCGAAGGGCTATCTGAAATATGAAGTTAAGATGACTGGAGAACTATTTGAACAGAGGTCCAGCCCAAGGCCCCTGCTCATAAACAGTGCTCTTCCCTTCACTTATGCGACTCAGGCAGGCAGGCAGCACAGAGCTAGCTGGTAGACACTGCAGCGCCAAAAACGAGGACAGAGTCTTTGACAGGTTTCTTAGGAATCTAAAATGAATTAGTAAATTCTACTCTCTGCTCTTCCCTAAGAAAGTGATATTTGAGCTGGAGATTTTCGATTTCTTCCCTCTCTAATTCTTCAAGAATATAGTGAAAAAAATTATCCAGAGAAAAGAATTTTTAAAAAGTTTGAGGCTCAGGATATAGTTACCTTCCTAATTTTTCACATCTTTACTTAAGACTCAATGTGTACATTACTACTACATTAATTACACCATTATATTAATACTGCATTTTCTCAGCACATTTTTTTCAATAAAAATAAATAAAACAATGCAAAAAGGACCTATGATGGTTTCTGGCACATTGTAGCTGGAGAGAGCACTCCAATATTAGTTCAGAGACCACAGTGTCAGAAAGAGCTATGGTCTATGGCCACACCATGAGGATGTGCCTGGATCTGAATGTGTCTGGTCTTGGAAGCAAAGCAGGGTCAGGTCTGGTTAGTACTAGGATGGGAGAAAGAAATATGGGTTCCGGCAGGCAAGTCTGATAACTACTTTTATTAGATTCCTCGGAATTTTAAATTCACGGTCTCTGGACCCAGACTGTGTGGGCTCAGATCCAGCTACCACTCACGGGGTATGTTAATCTCTCTATGCCCCCATTTTCCTCATCTATAAAATGAAGATAATTAGTACAGTAGACAAAGGGCTAATGGGCACTAATACCATAGTTAAAAATCCACCTATAACTTAATTCCTCAAAAACCTAACAAGTGAAAAAATACTGTTGACCAGATACCTACTCATAACAATTAACACATATTTTGTATATTTTATGTACAAGGATATTCTTACAATAAAGCGATGTAGAGAAAAGTAACTGTTAAGAAAATCAAATGGACGAGAAAAATACAATATTGTACTATCTTTATCAACTGTAAGTTTATGTCATCTGTTTACAAGAAAATCTACATATAAGTGAACCAAGCAGTTCAGTCCCACGCCACTCAGGGATCAACTGTGTATCTTAGGAAAGCTGGGTGGCATAAACAGAATAACCTTCGATCAGCCACTACTTTGTGAGAGGCATGATTCTGAATGCCTACATTCTCTTTTGAGTGCTGATTTAAGAGTAGGAATTCTTAATCAAGGTCCAGAGACCTTGAAACTGGATTCAATATTATTTGTCTCTATGTCTCTCCCAACAAGAATATGCACGAACTGTCCCTAGATTTGCAGAGGTTTAGATCCCAAGAATTAGAAATCATTCCCTTTAGACTCAGCCCAGGGGTTTAGAGCAGGCAGAGTTGGTAGAGACCATGCAGGCCAGCATCCCCAGACCGCTGGAGAGGGACCACCCGCGTGCCTGCCTGAGCTGCGCATCACACTGCTGCTTCTGAGAAGTCTGCTTCAGGAAAGTGGTTTTGGAATAAACTTTCCGGCTGCTACTCACTTACAGGCAGCCTCGGAAACTGATCTCATTCAACATTCTCATTTCTCAGATGGGGAATCAGGCCCAGGAATCAATTCGATTGGAAACAGCTTCTGCTGCAATTAGCTACAAAGAGCCTCCCTTCCCTTTCAGTCAAGCCCTCACCCTACCTGAGCTCAGGGAGAAAAACAATACTCCCACCACAATCCAGGTTCAGGGGAGAGCTCTCTGAAAACAAAGCCAGGCTTCTTTTAAGAGGAAAATAGAATATGCTGCCACCTCTGTGTTCACTCTTTAAATCTCAAAGTCTAGGCCTTCCCTGCTGGGCCTAACAGCTCACCCCAGCACCCTGCCCCACTGCCAGTCCCCTCCTCACCCCTACCATATCCAGCTTCACTATTTGAACAGCTGATGCTATTCAGCTAACACTTTCAAGTGACAACCTATAAAAACAGAGACGTTTTGTTCTACCTCCCAAAGCCACAGGTTAATTAGACACTGAACAGGGGACTTCAGTCTGGAGCCACTTCGTTATATGAGGCCCACAGTAGGAAACACTTCTTTCCCGGCAGATCTTAGCAAGAACAGAGTCTGAAGCAAGAAAAAGACAGGCAGCAGGGAGCAGGAATGGTTATCAAAGCTGGGTTTCAGGGATGACCAAAAAAATGTCAGCTTAACTATCACACAAATATCCAGACTCTTCTCCGTCTGACTGGTGAAGTTCTCTCTGCAATCCAAGGACAACCGAGGATGCATGTGTTTCTTTGGATCTTTGATGTTTACCAATCACAAAGTCCTGATGTAGCAAATAGTTGAAATAACCTTCCCAAAGCTTGCTGGGCTTACCTCCCACATACTCAGCCAGCAAGCAAAATTTCCAAGGTGGCACACTGCAGCAGTTCCATTTCACTGAGAAGAAAGCTATAAAAAGATGCAGGTGGCCCCCTCGGGCCTGTGCTTGACACTGAGGCTGGGCAGAAAGTCGGCGTTTCCTTTTTTATCCCTCCGTCTTATCCTCTACACTCCTGGGGACTGTGGATCAGTGTGAATTTGCTTGGTTGACTAAAAGACATCAGCTGGGGATGCCTTCTTTTCCTTGGGTTTCAAGCAAGCACTGAAGCATGAATTACAAATGGATAGGTCTCCTGATAAAACTGCTGGCTTAAGAAAATGTCCAACTGCCTTTAGTGCTGTCTTTCTTAACCCAAGAAAGAAGTATTTGATTATTCTAAGTTACTTCTTACTTCTGAAGGCAATCTTCTGAAGACAATATAAACAAGCTTATTAACTGTAATTTGCAAGGTCAATGAGAAGCTGAAATACAAGTGCAGAGAAATTGTGTAAAATCAGAGTTCTATTGCCACTGACACACCAAAATCTTCCTCAGGATCTTTGCACTTCTTGTTGCTTCTGCTTAGGGCTCTCTCCAGATTTTGCAGAGCTGGTCCTTCAATCATTCACAGAGACCTTCCCTGACCACCTGGTTGAAAGTCACCCAAGTCACTGGCTGTCACAACACCCTATTTTATTTCCTTTATAGACGTGAATGTACTGAATCATCTTAGAAAGTAGTACTTACCAGTTGTATGATTTGCCTCTAAGAAAATAAAGACTTTGTCTTGTCGTATTCGCCACCTCTCTCCAGCTCCGAAAACAATGCTGACTACAAAGAGCTCAGCCCATATGCCAAACAACTTGGTACTCACAGCACAAAGGAAAAAGTTGGTAGTAAGTCTGTGAAGGAGATGTTAGTATTTCACTCCTGAAGTGATGTAAATGTCCAGCTTCCACGGTTTTATTCCTTTTATTTATTTTTTTTTACTTCTGTATATTTTTTGGGAGGTGAGGGGGCTAATATGGGAGACTTTGGGTGGGTTTTCACAGAATAGAATATTTTTCGACACTAACTCACGTAGAGTTACCTTGGAGGATTAAGGAAAAAAAGGTGCTCAAATGCTTGTGGAAAGAATGACTGAAAACTCACATTTTTGCAGAAGGCTCTTTGATCATCTGGAGGTTTCAGCTGTTCTATACCCAGCGTAGAAAGGAGGGTGAGGCAAGATTTCAGCTCGGTCCCCATGCTCCTCCACAGCCGTGTGACTCTGAGAAAGTTTTACCTCATGGTTAAGAATGTGGACTCCAAAGCCAGCTCTACCACTTCCTAGCTGTGATGTTGGACAACTTACTTGACCCCTCCAATACCTCGACTTTTTCATCTTTAGGAGAATGACAGTACTGCTCTCCTCCATTCCTTGTTGAGTCCCAGAACGCACATGATGGAATAGCTACTATCATAAAGCAGGTGCGGTGTTAAACATCAAGATCCACTCTCAATCACCAATTTCCTGGCACATGGGACACATGAAACAAATGACTGGCATGACGTTTTCACTCCACTAATATCAAGCAGTGCCTGACCCTAATGTCAGAGCTTTCCATTGCCATCACAGTTATTTGCTTATAGGTGCAGCAGAGGGTCCCCTGATTAGCACAGGAGACAGGGGCTTTCCGGGTGTGACATGAGGGAGTTAGTTGGCCTCGTTCGGTGGAAACAGGCTGCTCCCAATGTCCTTCATGGCTTTCCCTTCTAAATATCGGTCATGTCAACTTTATTTCTTCCAAGAACTCCCCAATTAATTGGCTCAACTTAGTAAAGTTACCACTTTTAAAGACACCATTTAAATTGCAAAGCTCAAAAGGAAAATTGGGACTATAAAAATGGAGATGGGCAAGCAAGGGACAGTAACAGCAAAAATCTGAGCCCTAAGATCAAACTAACTAGTGACCTTGGTTGGACAAAGCTGTTTCACCTCTTTGGGTTTATTAGGTTTTGTGTTTTCTGTTTTTTCTGCATTAAAGGTCTGAAAGGAGACGAGAATAAAGCCGAGGTCATGATCACAATCACCCGGCTTAAAAGCGAGCCGCAAGCCCAGGTACAGCCTGCACCGTACTGTACCTGCCTGCGTGCGCCCTGCCAGGGCAGCCTGCAGATCCCGGCTCTTCTAGCAGAGGGAGCAGAAGGCGCATTCCCAGGTGCTGGCAGAAGCAGTGTGTGCTTTAATGGACCAGCTTATTTAAGCGACTCCTTGAGTGTTTCTAATCTTACTTTGGGGAACTCATTAAGCTCTTACAAAGATACTGCTGAGATGTGGGCTCTCCTCAGCACCGGTGGTGATTACTTAGAAACTGAATGGACTCGATTCAAATTCCAGCGTCAGGACGCCGAGTACAGGGCATGCACACAATCCTTGGCATGAGTTGCCACCAGGCAGATGGAACCATGCCCGAAACCCTGCTCACCGCAGTTACTGGAAGGGTAGGGCATATTCTTTTCCCATGAAATAACCCCAGAGCAGCTTTTCCCCAGGAGAAAAGAGGATGGAAGAAGAGGAAAAGGAAAAATCTTAAAGGTAACACTAAAATGAATTTGCTCCCACTTGAGAGAGCAAGAATCAGGTGGTACCTGTCTGCTCAAACTCTTCTCCACTCTAAGTATTGCGCAGGCATGTGATGGCATAGCTGGGATCCAAGACGAAAATCTCTTCTCCTGGGAAGTTTTGGTAATAACCATCCCTTATATTTGAGTAGCATTTTTATAAAATGCTTGCACACAATTACTCATCTGATCCTCACAACAAACTGTGAAGAGTGAAGGGCGGTAGACTAAACAATGCCCCCACCTGCCCTTTCAGGTATGGAGATGAGGTCTTTGAGATGCTGCAACAGTAAAGCTGAACTGCGACCCCCCCCCACAGCTGGTTGGTGGGAAGCACAGTCGCATCCAGGTACAATCAGACCCAGGTCCCAAGGCTGATACCACTCTTTCCATTTTGGAATTATTCAATAGCGTCCTGCCTGATAGTGTCCCGGAAGGGCTGGGCTTGGGGTCTGCAGGCAGGCAGCTCCACTGGCACTGGCTGAAGGCGCTAACATCCATAGCCTAGCCCATTCCTCCATCAGCCTGTCCTTCCCAACCCTTCTGTCGCCCATCAAAATCATCTTTCACTCAGAAGAGGCCAAGAATAGGGAGTCTGCAGTCAAGTGGGGGGGTGGGGAGCTATAGGGGCAACCCACTTGTTCCGTTTCATCCCCTTCCTATAGTTGGACTTGCACATGCATGTGTGATATGATTGGCATGTTTACTTTTTCTAAAACCTAAAGCACTAAACTGAGACCCTATTAATCATTGTGACAGGGCAGGAGGTGAGGTCTCGGCCAGCTATTATCAGAGGGCTCCCTGAGCAGATCCTCCAAGGCCTCACCAGACTCACCCAGACCTGGGGAGAAGAAACACCCCTCCTCCCCCTCAGACCTTCTAGTAACGCTGGCTCAGATGGGGCAGGAGAACCTTGACTTATGTTTAGCTTAAGAAGCCAAAGAATATAAGTCATTTTTAAAATGCAGAGTGATGATTTCCTAAAGAGAAGGGAAATATTAACATACATAACTTAAACTCGTTTGAAACTATGAGTGACTGCTACACTTCCGTCTGCTACGTATGACGATTCTGAGAACTGTGCTGGGCTGCACAGCTGGCCTGGAGAAGCCTCATAGTCCTGCATAATCATGCATGCCTGCTGGGAGGCATCCTCTGTTATTATTTCCATGCTTCTTTCCTAGATACATTCATTTGCTTAAAGTAATTCAAATGATAATGAGGTCTTCAGATTCCTATGAAAAGGAGAAAACAGAAAAGTTGCAAAGGTATAAGACTTTGTATAAATTCTTTACAAAAGAATGTATAGGCACAAACATTGTTGTGTGAGAGGCAGTGCTATTAGCTTTTGAGAGATCAAACTTTAAGACCAGACTGTCTTGCATTTCAAGCCTGGCTCTTCCCCCTCCCAGCTATGAGACCCTGGGCAAGTTCCTTAACCTCTCTGTGCCTGTTTCCTTCCTGAGATAATGCCACATACCTCATGGGGTTATTAGAGGAGGATTATATAGATTAATACAAGTAAAGCACTTAAAACAGGGTCTGGCACATAGCCAGAATAGTCTCTTGTGTTAATTGACTGCTTACTGCAGGTTTTTGAGCATTATTAAGCTTTGGTGCTCTCATATGTCATCTGGAGCAAGTCTGCCAATTTCACAAATGTATTTGAAAGAATGCAGTACCATTGTAGGTCAATTTTTTTAAAAAGCTATACTATGAAAATCATTGCAGTGTGGTCATAGGGAAGGGTGAGGATTTTGAGGGAAGGTCGTCTGAACAGAAACACCTTTAGCACCGGGAAGTGAGTAGATGGAGAATTCCAGCCTTTGCCATCCACAGCAACAGGCCTGCAAGTGGAAAGATACACAGAGGTTATCTGGGAGTCTTTTATTATTTTGAGCCCAACTAACCACATGGAAATTGGTATTTTCTTTGCAGATTGGGTGAAGAAGCACCAATGCGAAAGGGAAGGTAAAAATCCCAGGGCTCAGGATGCCTTTTGACAAGTAAGCCCACATTTTCATCTGATGTGTCACCAGAGAGATGCCTCCTACTTTATTCAATTATGTACATAAGACAAATCACAAGACATAACCTGTCACAAATGCTAGAATTAAACCTGCCAATACAAACGTCACTGGTAATTGCTTTTACAGAATTACAGCTTCAGTTCCACATTCTCCCATAGATGCTCCAGCTCTGTACTTCCAAGGCACAGCCAGTCAGAACTCCAGGGAATGAAAACCTGAAGAAAGACTTTCAGGACCCAAGAGAGCAGTGGGTGTCAGTCAATTGAGTCCTGCATTGCAGTCACTGCATCCTAGGGTCTGTGGGTCACTTTACATTGATATTGAAATTTGCTTTTGTTATCTGTTCTTTCAGAGGCCGGCTTTTCCATCTGAAATAAACAGGCTTCATTCTGAATATTCAACTACAATGCTTGAAGTTTTACTGTATAAGTCACTTTAACAATCTGATATACGTAAACTGCCTCTTCCAAGTTCTTTGGAGAATAACAATTTCAAGAAAGATGGCTAAGACAACATAAAAGCATATCATTTACAGTACTCTCAATCCCACTTTCAAATGTTCATTTGACATCCATCCTTTCCATTTTTAATTGGTTAAAGCAGTTTAGTGTCTGGTTCTCATGCAGTATTAACCAAACCAAAGATGAGAACTAGAATGTTTACATACACAATGCCGCATGTGGCCACGATTCCCATGACCCAAGCTAGTCAAGTCCGCTTACCACAGGGGAGATAAAAAGAACCCATGTCCTACCATTAGTTATTTTTCAAAGGCTACACACTCTGGCCTAACAAGACCACAGACCTACATTAATACTATTAATCAGTAGGTTAAACAAATGTCCCAACCCTTCTCAAAAGATGCCAATAATCTTTTAACATGTACAAAACACCATAGCATTAGCTAAAGAATGCCAACGCTCCAGGATGGTCAGAACAAGTACCTTTCTTTAGAAATTCAGCAGATACACTAGTCTACTGAGCTATAACTCAATACTGGTTTTGTTTTGTTTTTTTAAGACATTCACATCAGTCGCTCTCTTTTTAGTGCTGAAGGAACAGATTATCGGGCTTTCTTGGTTCTTCAATGAAAAAGAAAATTCCAAACATATATTCAGGCAAAGTAAAAGATAAACAGGGCAAGGTTAACTTGTACGTGCTTCAGATCTGAGCAGTAGCCTAAAGTGAACTCCCGTGAGGCCAGCAAATGCCTCGTCCTCACGCTGGCATTGAGGCCTCAAAAGAGAACACCTTTTAGATGACTCAAGTAAGAAAAAAACAGACCAGCCAAAGTTTAATTCAATTTTATTTCCACTTTTAGTATTTTTCAAATTATACAACATGCAGTCTGCCAAAGTACCCATAATCTTCATATAAGAACCTAGAAGATCACCAAAATTTTCCACAGGCCAACAGATCTTTTGTTACATGTACTATATTACAGCATCATAACTTGATATAAACTGCCATTCTCCCCCTCCAACCACCAAAACAAAATTGTCCACAAATTTCTTTAATGAAAGCTACTGTACAGGTACATAAAACCCAGAGGACACACATCTGCAGTACACACTACATACTTTACAAACTAAACATGTGTAAGTCTACAAAATGCCCTATTGCCCTTACATCTGCACACAATGAAAAGTATTTAAAACTGATGCACAATTTGTCAATGTGTGAGCAGACATCACGGAGTGGTGCCTCCTTCAGCAATAACCTGGCCCTTATTCAATACTTTTTAAAGGTCTAAATTATTTGTGTGAAATGAAGCCATTTTAGACGATGATGGTTCCTCATAAACTTGCTCATGATACTGCGGGTGAGACAATGACATGAACCCCCGTCCCCTACTCCCTGACCCCTGCCAGTGAAAACTTGCCAACATTTCCAACTCTGCCAACATATAGCCAGACTCCAAATGTCTTCTGCCTTGCTAAAAAAAACAAAAATGCACTTCCACACAGGGACCATTAAAGAGTTTTTATTTCCTTTTAATTATTCCTCTAGGAAAGGAGGGCTGATAATTCCCTTGCATCCTCGGAAGGGCTTGGTCCGGCCTTGCACAGGAATATCACTTCCTTATGTGAACTTAGGGCTTCAAAGTCACTAGATACTACATTCTAGACATTTTATTTCTTCATTTATCCCAATATTTCTTTGAATTCTATCTTCCTCATTAATCACATACTGATTTTTTTAAGTCTTAATCCACACTTCCTGTTCTCCCTACTACCTGCCATTCAACAAAAGCAAACTGTAGAGCATTTGAAGAGATAAAATGTGTTTATATAGAATTCTCTAGAAATTAACCAAAACACATTTGACATTAATATATTTTACTTCCAAGCCATAACTCTTGATATCTCAAACAGTATTCCTCTAACAATACACCATTCTGCAGGTAGAAATTATTGTATAATCCATCTTGCTATTCCCTTAGAGCAACGGAGAATAAACTTTCAAGGAATAACATGAAATTTAAAAAAAATTCATAAAAGAGAAACGTAGACAACACACACACACACACACACACACACACAAGCAAAAAGTAGCATACAACCAAAAATTTAACTACAGTCTTGACAGTTCAGAAGAGTGGTTTGTATTAATACATTTTAGGATACAAATATAAGGGAGCACATTTTTAAAACTGAAAACTGCATAAATGTGGCTTTAAAAAAATGTGCTCCAGAGAGTATATGACCCTGATATATTAGCTTATTATACAAAGTGATATTTAGGGATCCATTTGAATATACTGTAAAGTCCACTCCAATAATCTGCCTACCTTTTAGTCACAGTGTAGGAAAATTAGTTAAGAGGTCCTATAAAGAAAAAGCTAGGTGAACTGACTGGTTGATCAGCAACTAGCAGAATCATCTTTAAGAGACATCAAAGCTAACTTTCTCTGTGCATAAAAGTGAATTTTGTGAGTCCCTTGTAGAGATCAAAAAATATGGAACTACAAGTGTATGTTTCTTTTTGAAACATGAAAGGGTCAAGCAATCCTTTAGAAGCAGAAAAGAGGTACCCAGGGAAAATTTCTTTGGAAAGGATTTAAAATAAGAGAACCAAAAAAAAAAAAAAAAAAAAAAAAAAAAAAAAAAAAAAAAAAAAAAAAAAAAAAAAAAAAAAAAAAAAAAAAAAAAAAAAAAAAAAAAAAGAAAGAAAGAAAGAAAAAGAAAAAGTCACTAACCTTTGTTCAATTTCAAAACAAAGTAATATAGTTGCATAAAGGACAGATGTGGTACAACAGTCATTCATTGGCAATCCTCTCAAGGATTAATGTTTCAGTTTCTAAAATCAAGAAGCCAACATGTTAACAGCAAGGTTATAAATTATGGCATGTGTTATTACATGATGAAGTTTGCAAAATCTGCCCTTATGAGGATCCTTCTAAAAAACTGCAAATAGCAATTGAGATGTTATATTATTGGGCAAGTACTGGCCACAATGCGAGAATATCAAACAGAAGAATTTTTAAAATGTAAACAAATGTAAAATTGTCATATTTATGAAATAAATACTTTGATAGAATTCAATCTCTCTCTCTTACTCTCCACTCCTCAAAACAAAACACACACACACACACACACACACACACACACACACACACACAAAGTGCAATATTTAACAAATAAATTAAGTCAAAGCAGCTTTGCTTTGTTGGGGAAATTGTACACAAGAGTTTGGAAGTCAGTTCACAGTCCTTAGCACTTTGTCCCTTTATCCTCTCTCACACACACATTCTCGAACTACCTTTGACCCACACAGCCTCGAGGAAGAAGCCCATTCTTCGCAGCATGCATTTCATTCCAGTGGTGACAGTGCAGGGACAGTGCCAGCTCACTCATCACGGCAGACAACAATAAGATGGGTGCTTTCACCAAGATTGGTTTGGTTGTCACTGACTTACCTCAAATTTGTCACAACAAGTAGCAGCACACAAGACCCACTTAATTGAATCCTTGTCAGTTTCCCTGAAAACTTTACTACTTGAAAATCAATCATTTTAATATGCACAACTGGAAGTAAGAGTTGATTTAGGTTTAGATTCATGGTTCTGAAAAACGCAATAGCTAAATGTAAAAATCCATCCATACTGATTTTTTCTAATTCTGCCTAAGAAAATGAAACTTATCTATTTGATGCCGCATAACTCAGTCTGGAATGATGGGTTTAAATGACTTATTTATGGCAACTTATTCATAGGCACAAATATTTGTCAATTACTTCCCCCCAGGGTTTCCATTGTCAACTGATGGAAAGATCCTGGATTTTGCCAGCAATACCCCCTCAAGGTTTAAGATGGATCCCCAGAGAAAAAGGCCAACCCCACACAAGCTCCAGAAGAGTTGGGGTAGAGAAAGCGAGGAGGGGGGCAGACCCACCTCCACTTATCCAACTTGGCGATATTTTCAACACTTATGAAAGAAATGATGTTCAGACTGGGCTGGCTGACATTAGTTGCTGCAGATTCAATAGCAAGCAGCTCAGAGGTGAATTTTATAACTTTTTGCATTTACGTAGATGAATTTGAGTGAACAGATTCTACATTGCTACTGTCAGGATTGTTTTTCTGCCTTGAAGAAATCTGCTTTGCATATTCATGGACGCCATACTAAAAGGTATATTTTACAGATCCAAAGATGTGACCGGGATATTCAAAATGCTTCCTTGGGGTAATTTGTTTCGGAAAAGTGTTCAGAATGAAAAATTTGAACCCTATAGCAGCACGTTTTTGTTCCCTAAAAATATAAAGTAACAACGTGTTTATTTTACAGGAAAGCAGAGAGCTGTGGCTGAGCATGTGGTCCCCGGTCTCCACCACACTTGGTTGTTCCCTCCAGGGAATGGCACGGTGGGGCACTGAAGAGATAGTGGCAGGAGGGCCCAGAGACCATGCAATGCCCCGAGGCCAAATCAGTGGTGATAGTTCCTAGGAGTAAGTGGATCTTCTTACTCAGCCCCTTCGATTTCTCAGGAAGAGAAAAGTCCTAGCACACATCTGTACACACAGACATTCTACACAGCTCAGTATCTGAAACCGGTGTACTGCAGATGGCCGGGGAAAGCAAGTGTAAAAGAAAATGGAAATTGTGTAGGAGGGAAAAATAGAGGAATTGGTGATTAATGTAGTCCTTGACATGCTACGTAGAGTCTTATCTGTTGAAAGAGAAGCAAAGAGAGAATAAAGGAGTTAGAGAACATAGTAGAAATTCCCTCTGAATTTTTTTTCAAATTCCATATATTGAGATCAGAGTCATCCAATAGCAATGCCATGCAAACCATAGGTTTAATTTTTAAATTTGCAAGTGGCCACATTAAAAAATGAAACAGGTAAAATTAACTTTGATGATGTATTTTGTTTACACCAATACAGTCAATATATTGTCATTTCAGCAATTGGCATTACATGTTGAGATAATTTACATTACAATATTACTATTAGGAGACTTCACTGTCTTTTCCCCACAGCTTTTCCAACCAGGTGTATATTTTACATTTTCAGCATATCCCAACTTGGACCTGGTCACATTTCAAATGCTTCATAGTCATGTGCATGACTCCTAATGTACTGCCTTTTCTATAAGTATATAGTCCTGGCAACATTCTCTTCCAAAAGTCAGTAACAAACTATAGATATTCAGAGAAACAAAATACACTTTCTCATTCCTAAGGGAAACTCAAAATCCAATTCTCATCTGCCACCACTTAAGAAATTGAGTCAGCTATGACCCCTAGACCAGGCCCTCTCAAAGAGGGTTCCATTCCCAAAAGGTATGTCTCCCTTCTTTGGGGGTGATGCTGTACCAGGAAAGAGTTAACACACAGAAAATCCTCGGCAATAAGAGTGATAAGACCCCCTCTTCCCCCCTCCCCCCCACCACCACTTGTAAATCACCTTTGCCCTGGCAAAACTTGGCCCGCATACCAAGGACAAGAAGATCCCAGACTGCACATCACCCCCACTGATAAGACACCTGCTTGTGAGCAAAACTCCTCCCCTTAAAGTTACTTTACTCCTTTTCTGAGCAGTTTTGTATAAAAGTACCCTGTTTTCGTTGTTGGGGGCCCTGGGCCTGCTAGCGTAATAAACCTGCGCCTACTACTTTCCTGAGTGCCACTTGGTCTTTCTCCTGTGTCAAATCCGCAACAATGGGGTTGGTTACTCAGTGGAGCTCCCCCGTGGTATTCACTACACTGCCCATAAGATGTTGATCTCATCTCCAGGATGAAAGTCTGGACTGGGCCTGAGTGGAAGGCCAGTCCTGAATGGCCTTTGTCAGCCTTTGGACCAACAAACTCAGCTTTCCAGAAGAAACCGAAAGATCCTCACACAGCCAGAAGTCCTAGGTATGTCTGAGAGATTGCTCCCAGGCCTTGCATAGAACTGTGCATATGGGGGTCAGTCCCAAGACAGGGAGGGTAGAGCCTGGCCTTTGAGAACTCCATGGAGCTTGCCTGGCACAGGAAGTATGTCAGACACTAAGAAAATCCCAACTGTTCTTCTGATTTTATCAAGAATTACATAGCCTGTTTTTGCCCATAGAAAGCTTATGTCCAAATTCAGTCTTCAAGTGTATTTCAGATGCCTGCTGTAATGCTTCCTCCCTCCCTAATGATTTTCTCTTCACTCTCCTGACTTACGTTGCAATCTTGGTAAGCAACCTCACACATTTTTATAAAAAAGAAAAATGTGAATTATAAATTTTAAAAAATGAGGGTATAGAAAAGGATTATAAAAGTAGACAAGAGGAAAGTGGGTAAAAAAGAAAAAAGAGAAGGTACATAGAACAGTAATGATAAGAAAAGAGAGAACATTTTCTTTGTACAACTAGTCCTCTTGTACCTGCCACAAAAATTTATTCTGGGAACTCAATGTCACTACCATCTCTTGCTCCAGTAGTGAAATCAACAATTACAAAGCTGGTTAATTAAAAGTGGTTCAAACAATCTTACCTGGTGATATTTATGCCATTTTTAGATGTTACAAGAAATTTGGGAAGAGCATCTTCCCAAATGTTTAGCCTTTCTGGTGAGATTTTTGTGCTTTCTGTCAGGATCAAAAATAAAAAATCTAAAAGTGTGATCTTAGTTGGGCTAAAACCTATCATTTTGGGCTAAAACCAATAGGCCCAGGAATGCCTCTGAATACCCCCACTAAAACCCCACTTCACTTCCCTTACAGGGTCATTTTCCCTAGCACACTTAGGATCACCCTGGTAGATGAGATGGGCTTCCTTGGTGCCTGGAGGCAGGGAGGTACTGATCACATACCTTAAGTTGTAGGATTATGACCTAACATGATGAGTGCAGTCAGCCCACGCTGACAGACCCGCGCATTAGACACACAAACTCAAGGGGGCGGCCTGGTAACTCCAGCAGACCATGAAGTGACACGATTTCCACAAGAAGGGCTCTCATTCAAATCCCCCACTCCCCCCGACATGCAAGATTCAGCACGTTTTGGCTAACAGTTTAGAAGAAAGAGGAGGCCAAAAGGAGGCCCAGTCTGCTTAGTTTAGTTACCCAAGGAGAGCGAGAGAGGAGAACTGAGATGTGACAGGTTGCTGAAAGGAAAATCATAGCAACTTCACCAGTAAAAGCTCCTTTATCAGGAAAAGGTTGTTCTTCACCTCAAGTTAAAGATCTTTACGCCAAAGCTGCTTTCCAGCAGGCTAAAGATAAATGGATTCAGTTAGGATACTCTATACATCCCCGAACCATCTGACTCTTCATCTCCTCGGATAAATTTGGGAGAGAAACGGATAGAAGTTATAAAGAAAAATGGGTTATCCCCAGAGAAACCATTCTGACTGTTCTGACCACATAGACTGGCCACCAAGAGAGGTTGGGGAGTCCTGAGAACATTGAGAGTCCTGTTCTGTTAACCCCTGTGGATCACCAGAGTTGTTACTCAGTCACCTGAAAGAAGGGTACTCGCCCAAGTGACCTACTGTGGACTCTCTCTGGGCCTCTGCCAAACTGGAGATGGTAATCCACAGTGGCAATGTGTGACAAATACAGAAGGAAATAAAATCACCTTTTCTGTAGAAGGGGTGGGGAAGGCCAAAGAAAGAAGCTAATTATATAAAGGTTTTGTGAGAAGTATTTAGAGATTCCCCCCTCCCCTACTTTGGCTTTTGCAATTGCTTGCAGTGGATTTACACTTAATCCAAACAGTATATAGTTTTATCTTTTCTTCTGCCTTTCTACAATCCAATCCCCACATTATAAGAATTACCACTTGTACTTGACGAATTAATGCTGAATAGAAGTGGATTTATCTCATGGCAGCATTAGTACAATCTGTTGTGGTGGCACAAATTTAGTTGCTCTGAACTTATCACTGAGAAACATGATGCTGAAAAGAATCCAAGTAGAGCAACCAACTGCACTATAGACAAAATGAAAATTTTTTTTCAGATTCTCCATGATTCTTCCATTGGAATTCACAACACTAGTTTCAAAGTCTGATTCCCCAACAGGGCCCACCTGCAGTTATTTCTGCCCTCTCTCCCTCATGTCCTGTTTTGACTCTTCTTTTCGGGTCAAACCACAAACACCACATTTATGAGGGCCTGGTTTTTGTCAGGCATTCTTCTATGACTTTTCACTTTTCTTTCACATTATCTCATTCAGTTCCTAGAAGAAACCTGCGGTGAAGGTAGAATGATCATAACTGCTTTGTGCCAGAGTTTCCTCAGGTCTTCAGTGGCCAGAAGCCTTGTATGCAGGAACAAGGTGGCTTTTACTGCAACTTAAGCAGCATACTGCAAAAGAGTGCAGGGCACACATGAGGCTCCAGCTCACAGCTATTAATATTTGCAAAAAATATAAAAGCAATGCCATTCTGCCAAGCATTTTGTCTTGAAAAAGTCATCATTTTCCATTAAAAATGGCATTTATAGGGGCCTCCCTGGTGGCGCAGCGGTTGAGCGCTGGGCTGTGGAGCTGTCGGCAGCAGCGATATGAGTTCAACGCCCAGCCAGGGAGAGTCCCACATGGTGCGGCGGACCTCTCCTGCCTCGCCCGCTGCTCCCCTCAGCAGTGTATCTCTGATCTGCCTGTTCTGCTCCCCGCTCTGTCTCTGGTGGGGCCTCTCGCCACTCCATGCCTCTGGCCTATACCCCAGCTTGTATGTATAAGTAAATAAATCTTTAAAAAAAATGGCATTTATATTAGCAGTAGTAATATTTCACATTTTTGTTTCAATTTCTAATATAGTACATATTGATAGATAGGAACCAGAAATATAAAAGCTCTTTGATGTCATCAAGACGGTTTAAGACTATAAAGGATGCTAAGGTCAGAAACTTTCAAAACCATTGCAGAGCAGCAGAGCAGAGGCCTGAGCCAAGGATCATCCTACAACAGCTCTGATTTCGACGCCTCGCTCGCCCTTCTAGGTTGCAGGATATAGAATGAAAATAAAGTAGATGATGAGGACAACGTGGGTGACACTGAATCCTTGCTCTGGGCCAGGCACTGGTCTAAACTCTCCGCTCATGTTTAATCCTCACAGTCAGCCTACTGTAAGAAGGTACTGTCGTGGGCCACGTTTTACAGAGGACATGGAATGGAGACATGAGGCGACTTACTCCAGGACACAGCTAAGCTGGACACAATGCCAAGTGGTCCAGATGCCGAGCCTGCAATCACCCAGCTACCCTGCCTGTAACAGAGTACCCCCATCCTCTGCACATTTAATCATTTTACTGCTGGGATCTGCAAATAGCAGTAGCAAGCTTAGATATAGGCCACAGGCATGACTTAGGATCCCATGAGGCTTCCTGACTTCACTCTGTCAGAGGGCTAAGTCAGGTGTACCTCCTTGCCTGGCTTCCACGTGTGGAATAACCCCTTTCTATTGTGAGCATAAGTCAACTTGGCAGCTCCTGAGTGTATGAAGTTTACTTGTGATGGGATGTCAAAGCCAGAAGAAAGTCCAGGCAAACCCCAACAGTGGCGCAGCACGGGTTGGACTCAGGTGTTCAGGGCAGAGAAAACAGTACCAAGACGAGAGTAGGTCAGAAAAGCAAAGAGAGCCTACAGAAGGGACTATGTCAGCTTGGGCGGTTCAGCCTGAGCGTAAGGATATACCCAGGACGGCCCTTGGTGTTCTAGCAGTCAGAAGCTTAGAGAGAAAACTCCATTCTGCATGGGATGAAGGCAGTAGTGAAGGGCGAGGGGAGGGTGGGATTTCAGAGAAGGTAGAACCTTCTCAGTTCAAACAAGAGCCAGGGGCCTAAGTGGACCAAAAGTGCAGGAGTGTAGCTGAGGGCAGTGGCTGCAGGGGAGTGGGCAGGGCATTCAGAATCTCAGAATCAGGGGCCCGGTGCCTAGTTTGGAACACACTGGATTTCCCACCTTTAGGGTATATCTGGGAGCTTCTAACTATGACAAAGCATCTTGGACATTTGTATTGCAAATGTCCCGGCCACACAGCACAGGCTGACAACCTAGAGAGCCGCAGACACGCAGGCGCGTGGGGCCGCCTCAACCACACTGGCCGCTGTGGCAGAAAAAGGGAGCAGAGTGGGAGGCGATGGCTGTTGTGTGTAGGCTTCCACTCCACCATTTAAAACATTCAAGATACTGTTTTTGTTAACAGTTACCAAATGCATTCCCACTAAAGGACCCAATGTAGTAAAACCTGAAGACAAGGCCACCCTTCCGGGACAGTCTTGGGTTCTGGGAATGTCACACAAATCAGAGACCTGGGGCCATAAAGGACACCTGGGCTCCTCTTGTGATTTTTACAGTTACTTTCACTGCAGTGATTCCGCTATAAAAGGCAGCAGTGCTTTTAGGGCTGCTCTCTTTATGCCTTAAAACATGAGATCACAGCATAAAAATACAGAACTGCTTCTTCAAAATGTACTCTAAGCATCCTTCCAGCTACCAGATATTTTATCCAAAATTTACTGCATGTAATAGAATTTCTGGACTTGTAAGAAAAAGCAGAATCCACAAATATCAGCATCTTCCTCTATATCAACAAAGTGAGTAGCATCCTTGGTCTTTGTTCATTTTTATGAGATTTCCAATTTTGTATCTTTCTTGCCACAAGCAGCTGAAGCACTACCACAGACGTGCTCTGGGCGGCCCAGCCTGCCACTGGGACCAGGCATCCCTGCCACTGCATTTGTGCCAGGGCGAGTGCTGCACTGCTCTTCATCTGCTCTTCACTGGTGTGAATCACCTCAGGCCAAAGAGGAAGGAGCTGGACTCAATAGGGAAGTGCTCTTTTCCAGTTTTAATAAGCCAACATGCTTTGAAGTCAGGCTGTGGGTCTGTGGCGGCTGGAGCAGAGAAAGGCGGTGGAAGGACTGAGTCAAGACCCATGGAAGAAGGGAAGCCGAGCCTCACTACCAGAAACACAGTGCCCGCTGCGGTCCGGTGGCACCTCACGTTATTCTCAGCCAATACCACCCCTCGTTAAATTACGTTTGGGATTTTGATTTGTGGTTTTACTTTAATCTTATTTATAGATTTTTTTTGACCTAATAGCTACTTAGCATCTGTACAAGGAAAGTACACTATATTTTAAAATTCACAGATAGTTAAATTTACTACTTAAGAAAACTAAATAGGCTTGGAATCTGAGAACTTTAGTCATTTACTATTACCCCAGTTACTTCTAAAGTTTGAGAAGTAATGATGGCAATACAGGAAAAGCAAAGACCATTGTCTTCAAAGCTTTTCAGAAACAGCTGAGGGTTTAGCAGTGCCCCACTGGCGCCATCTGCTGGCACATTCAAACAAGTGCCCAACAGCTTTGAAAAGCAAGACCAGGAGAGGAAGAGAGGTCCAGGACTCTTAGAAACAGGGAGCTGGGCAAGAATTTACACAGATGTACATTAAATGTGGGGCCTCACACAGGCACCCAACACTGCATGAGAGGCTCATTTCATACTTTTTCTCTTCCCAGAATGCATCCCTGCCGTGTGCCCCCATCCTGAGATGACAGTCTGGATTCTTACTTGCAGAAAATAAGCACTAAGATGGGCCAGGTTTCACCTCCTGCACATGCCCTCTGGCATCGGTACTTGCCAGTCTGCCTTCCTCTCACCTTAGTTGCAGCGTCACCTCTGTCTATGCTCTAGCTTACAGCAACTCCCACACCACCAATGGTCTCTACCAGCAATTGTCCCCTCTCCTGTATCAGAACCTCCCCACGCACTGGATCACTACCACCAGCATACAAATAAACCACGAGATCACCAGTTTTAGAAAGGGAATGGCAACCTCTTAACCTTTTCCCACCCCACGTTCTCTGGCCCCGTGCATTGTGCTCACTCTCCACTGAAACTGATCAAGGTCCTCACCGGCAGCTCTTTGCCACCGCCTGGTCTCTCACCATCTTTCCTGGGCTCTTTAACATGGCTCACCAGCTCCTTCTAGGAACCAGGAATCCTCTGCCTCCCCAAACCTCACATTGTGCTGGTGCTGGTGCCACCTCCTTTATCGTCTTTCATTTCCAGCCCTCAGAGCTTGGTGGAACCCTCCCCCGCCCTCTGCTCAGCCCACCTTCTCTCCAGGTTTCCAGGAAACCTCCTCATGACCAATTTTCCCAGCCATTGTTAAAAGGTACCTGGCGGCCAGCGCCCACACTCAGAACGGAGTTTGATCGCCTCTTACCATGTGCCACTGCCTCGGTTGAGTGTTATTTCCTCCCACGAGGACACCTTTGGGGACACCTCTTACTTTCCCCTCACTTGTCCTTTCTCCAGAGCCCAGCCCAGGGTGACTTTTTCCAATCACCAACTAGGTCCTGTGCCCAAAGGCCCCTAGAGGCCTGGGATACTTCGGTCACACTCTCACTGCTCACCTCAGGCTCAAGGCCTCATTGATCTGGCCCCCACCTCTTTCCCCAAGGCCCTAATTATAATCATCTCCCCATTATTTTTCCTCCAGCCTTCGCAGCCGTCCTGTGGTTCCCAAATATGCCACAGTCATTCCCACCTTCCAGCAAAATATCTGAGCCACTCTGCTGCAGGTCGGCAGCCTTCATCACTCAGCTCCCTTGTAGATCAGTGTCCCCTGTTTCTGTATCATAACCTCTTCTGACTTTCTTCAGAACACACACCACTATTTGAAGTTACTGTGTTTATTTTCTGTCTCCCTCCAACAAACATATCACTGAGCAGAGCCTCCTTTGTCTAGTTCTCCATGAAACCAAGACCAGGCTCTCCATGCCTGGTCACATCTAGCGGATGAGGAAACTGAGGTTGAAAGAAACAAGTCACTTGCCCAAGGTCACACGGAGTAAAGCACCAAGAGCCTGGTTGCAGCCCCTGTCTGTCCCATGTCCTCAGCTTGCTACACTGCACAGCCCCATACCCAGATTTGGGTTTTGAAAAGCTGGTCCCCTGTTGTGGGCAGGACCCCTTAGATTTGAGCATAAGAGTCAGCTTTATTTGGTTCTTTTGAGTTCTACAGGATGGCATTTTCAGTTGTTCTAAACCTTGAGTATACAATAAAATACAATTTGTAACTATATACCTTGAACCCTGAAACAAAGCAGAGGGGAATCTCAAAGACAACCAGGGGCTCCCCAAGCACGAAAGGCCGCTCTGGCTCCAACAGGAGGGCTGGGGAGGCAGCTGCTGAGATCATGGCCACCGGGGCAAACACACTCAGAGTGAGAATCCCAAAGACCAGGAAAGGCCATCTCAAAAAGGTGGTGATCTCATCTAAACAATGAATTCTGTATTTCCATCATTTTTCCAAAAAAATGGTTTGACGTTTTCCTCATTTTCCAATTACACACTCCACACTCCATTGGTTATTATCCTCTCTTAACCTCTACTGACAAACGTCTAGTCATTTGCTTAAAAATAGTCAGTGTTCTCATTCATAAAGTATAAATAATTAAATGATAGTATCCTCAAGACTCTCTCTATCTGTTCAGAGCGCCAAACAGTATACTCAGATGTGGGGCTTCCCAACTTGGTGACTATCATCTACTGCCACAGAGAGACACTGGAGGAGAATAGCAGCCAATATCCAGTAGCTACCCGCTCTGCCCACCACTGCTACTCTATACAAGAGGCTGATATTTTAAGTGAGTGTTTATTATCTGCCAAGCAGCTTAGCCACATGACCTCATTTAGTCCTCACTCAATGCTAATCCAGAAGTCTTCTCCCCATTTTACAGAAAAGAAAATGATTCTGCAGTGAAGTAACTGAAGAAAATGGAAGATCAGACACCCAATTCAAGTCCCTCGTCCAAAGCCAGGCCACTGAACACCACCACCTTCCTGGCACCTATGAACGGGGCCAATTTTTGACTTTTTGAGAAAAACAGTCGGGCTATAGGAGCTACACGTACAGATGGTCCCTGACGTACAAAGACTCAACTTGTAATTTTTCAATTCAACTCTATGACTATGGTGCAAAAAAGTCATAATTCTAATTTGGAATTTTTACATTTCCCAGGCTAGCAGTAGGCAGCTCGACACTCTCTGTAATGCTGGGTGACCGCAGTGACCAGAGCTCCCAGTCAGCCTCACGACTCCCTGGGGAGAGAACTGCTGCTCCACAGTGCTGCCAGCATTCTCATTTAGCACCTCATCAACCTATTTATTCATCGGGACATAACCCCCTCATAAGTCAAGGCAGATCTCTATAAAGTGGGTCAAGAAGTTTCCAATTTTAGATAAAAATAACCTAATCATCTATATGAAAAAAATCATCATGATGGTAAGGATAATTCTGTGACTCTGAAGTCCTGACGTCTTACCAGACCTACTGATTTTTCAGTCTTTGGTGTGAGACAATACAGGTGATGGCCAACCTGCCTGTGCCTGTGCCTACCTATGCGAATGTGGCTCTGGCAGGCCTTTATGGTACTGCCTGCGGGAAGAGTCCATGGCACGATCTCTGCACCCCAGAATGCCTGGGCCAGTATACTCATTACAGGCACACACACCTCCCGCAGGCTCGCAGTTGGGGGGGATGTGACTGTTCCATCCTGCACAGCGCTGCTGCACGTTAACTGTTCAATAAGCGCAGAGTACAGGCTGCTCACCCACACCCATCCCTTGGCCCTCAGTGAAAGACACACTCTCATTCTCTTATTTGTGGTAATGAGGCATCCAGTTAGAAGGTACCTCCCCCACACTCTCTGGCAGATAGACAGGCCACGTGCTCCCATTCGAGCCAGAGGATGTCGATGTGAGTACTGTATGGGACTCTCTGATAAGGTTACTTAAAGGAAACTGATTTAGCGAGGAGAGCTGCTTCGCCTCTTCCTGACTTCCTTTCTGCTTGATGAGCTTGAAAGGTATGTATGATAGCTAGAATTATAGGAGTCATTTTGCCAAAACTCTTAAGATGACCTTGAGGAAGGATGATACTTGCTGAGGACAGTGACAGAGTCTAAACTGAAGAGGCTGGTTTCCATTGCCATGTTGAGTTCCTGCCACTGACAGATCATCCTCGAACTTCCTTTATATGGCAGAGAAACAAGTGTCCATTCTGTGTAAGGCATAGTTACTATAGGATAATAGTTCTCAAACCTTGGTGACTTACAAAATCACCCTGACAACCCAGAGAAATTTCTATCCTAAGCTACCCAACCTGGCATCTTAGGATGGCACACAATTGCTTTTGGTAACATGCAGACGTAAGCAATTGTGTGGCATCCTAATTTATCTGACTGAAAGCAGAGATTGGATCTGGACGAGGTGCCCACTGCCAAGATCAGGTCCTATCCACTCTTCTAAGATGTGGCAGAAGGTGGTAGAAAAGTTGCCCACCTCTACATCGGCCTTCTCTCGGCTTCTCAGTAATAGGGGTGGCCCTGCCCCACCCCTTGGCATGCTGCCTGGGGCTACACAGGTCAAAGTGGTCTGGTACAGCCCCTAGGTTTCCTCCTTGGAAGTTTCAGGTTGAGCCTGAGCCTTGCTGATACCTCCCCTGAATGAGGGCTCCATCCCCTCACCTGTTATTACCTTGATGCAAAAAGGATTCAATGAGGGACCAATGCTCTCGTGAATTGCCCCTGACCGCTGCAACTTGCCCTTCCTGCAAGCTGCTTCCTTAGTGAGGGTTTAGAGTCTGAGGACACCTCTTTCTGTCCACAGGTCACTGGTACAAAGTCAGGGTTTTTCTAAACAGACCCAGTTGTCTGTCTGCCCTGCCCAGCCAGTAACCTCTTTTCTCTTTCTTAAAGGGACGGGCTGGTGCTCTCTCCTCCTCTCTTTCACAACAAGCCACTTTTCTTTCTTTTGCTGGTAGACCAACACTGGACACACGGGTTGTGGAAAGAGAAATTTACTGATCACTGTCTCCAAGAAAAAAGTGGCCTGGACCTGCCCAGACATAAAAGAACACATCTTTAAAAACCCCATTTGTGGAGATCAGAGAGTAATTATAAAAATACGACTTTTAATTATCTGGCCGGCTCTCTCTCTGCATTCAGTTCCTGAGACTTAACGTAACCACCCATGTCTGTCTGCTCTGATTAAAGTAGTTGACAAACAGGTAGTGCCTTTCTGGACAGCAGCTACAGAGGGGAGTCCCCCAAAGAAAAGTAAGCTTGGGCAAATCATTTGCCACACCCTCACCTAATCCAGGAGGGTCCCCAGAGCCAGATGGCCCCAGCTAGAAGCTCTAAGTCTCTAAACTGAGTTAAGGGTAGGCCCAGGTTCCCCATAACCTAGAAACCCTAGGGCATGTTGTAGAGTAGAGCTGATCTCCTCTCCTCTGACTGCTGGTCCACACAGGTGTGGTTGAGATAGGCGAGCGGAGGCAGGAACCTGCCTCAGAGAAACCACCCCTGACATCAGGGACTCACTTCGTATTTATTTCTGGTAGTGAGTGGAGTTTGAAGAGCTGCCTCCTCCCCCTCGGATGGCATGGACGGCTGTTGGAGACGATGCCGGGTAGTGTCCAGGGCGGATGGGCTTGGCTATATCCAACCAACAGAAAGGAAAGGACAGACATTCAGAGACTGTTAACAGCCACCCCCATAAATCCACATATAATGTGTGAAAACCCAGATGACAATTCTTATCACCACCAGCACTCTCTGAAAATGCAAGTTTTGCCTTCCTATTAATTAGCATGGTCCACAAATGCAAGGCACCCAATATTTAGGGGACAGAGAGAACTTAACTATCAATTACTTTAATTCAGAATGAGGAAAATTAGGAACAAAGGACTTTCCGTTTTATCTGAGGGAGACCAACAGGTCCCCTTAGGTTTCAAAGGTATCTGTGCAGCCTCTGATATTGGATGCTGGATTCTGCGTGGATGCAGTTTCTCTGAGCAGAGTGTCCACAGTTTTTAGTAGACTTTCAAGGGGCATAAAACCCAAAAATACAAGGAACCACACTAATCTAAGGTATGATCTTAAAATGAGAAACATGAAGTTGCTGGCTACAAAACATTTGCACAGCAGTATCTGATGGAAAAAAGATTACATAATATTGGAGATGTTTCAATTTTTTTTAAAAAGAGAGAGAACGGCCCTAAATCCCCTTTATTCCTATGACTTTATCCTGGGAGCTCTGACTCAGCAACCACACTCTCTTCCCAGCATCGGCAACATGCCCAAACTCAGGTCTTAAGGGGCTGGAAGCCCAAGCCCCCTCCCCAGCTTGGAGCCGCACCCTAATCTGTGATGCCAGGGCTGGCTCTTTTCAGGATATTTCGAAACCTGTACTTGCAAGCGGCTTTCCCTGAGGTTTTTGGCTTTATTCAGTTCCTTCAAGGCTCTTCCTGGTACAGAACAGAAGGGGCCCTCAAGCCTTCTGAGAAACACACGTATGTCCTGGTGTTCCTGAGAGTACCTCTGTTTACAGTGAAACACCTTCCTATAGCCTAGACTGGCTTCTCTGCTCTGCTCAGCAGCTCTGAAACCACAGTGGATGCTGGGAGGGCTCAGACTAAGGAAGTGGGAGCCTGACACCCCCACTCCCAGGACGGGCGCAGGATGCTGGAATGGCACTGGCCAACCCAGGTCTTGCAGGCCTGATACAGCCTCCCTGATGTGCCAGAGTGGACCACCTGGGTCCCTCGGGGCACCAGTGCTTCTGCCCTCTGGAGTCCTTGCCGCCCAGCAAGGGCCAGGTGAGAGGCACACGTACCGATCTGGGCCGAGTGGGCTCTCCTGGCCATGTTCTTGGCCCTCACAGCCTCCTTGATGCGATCCACCTCCTGCTGGTAGCGCTTGCGGTCCCGCATGGCGTTCTCCTTGGCCTCCTTCAGCGCGCTCTCCAGGGCCTTGACCCGCTCCGCTGTGGCGCGCAGCCGCTTCTCCAGCTTGGGCAGCTCACAGCGCAGGTCTGCGTTGTCCCGGACCAGCTGCGGTGGGAGGGGAAGCGTGGAGAGTTACCGGGGAGGCCATGGGCCAGCAGCAGAAGCAGACCCACCACAGGAGATGGAGAAAGTGACAGTGGGGCAGCTGGCTGCAGCTCAACAGCCACCGCCCCCTGCTGGGCTGTCTTGCAAAGACCCTATGAACAGAAATTCTGGAATCAGCAAAGGAAAATAAAAACCCTATACCCTGAGAGTTCAATTCCATACCCTGTAAGACGTGATTTAAAGGCTGCAAAGAAGGGAAGGAGTACAGAATAAATATAAAGCCCTTCCTACCCATAGGGATCTTTTTGGGTAGAATTTACTTCCTTTTGGAGTGATGGAAATACTGTGAAAAACATGACCTATGACATGAGCATGTGAATACTAGGAAACTGAAGGCAAGTCCAGAGCACGCAATGAAAGGCAGGCGTGTCCAGGAGCTCTCCCACGGCCTCCTTCCACACAAGACACGTGTCCAAGCCAGTATGTGACTCGGACTGCACTGCACAGCTTATCCAGGGGCAAAAATGGACTGCTTATTCTTTCGTGACCTAAGACCCTCAATTAAGAAGAAACCAGCTATGCTAGGCAAAATAAGTCAAAGACAAATACTGCATTCTGTGATCCCACATACATATGGAATCTACAAAAGAAACAAAACCAAATACACAGATACAGAGAACAGATGGATGACTGCCAGGGGCATAAAGCTGGGATTTGAGTGGAAGGATCAAAAGGCACAAGTTTCCAGTTATAAAATGAAAAGGTCCTTGGGATGTAAGGTAATTATAGCCATTCATATTCTACTGTAGATGTGAAAGTTGCTAAGAGAGTAAATCTTAAAAGTTCTCATCACAAGATATGACTATGTGGGGTGATAGATGTTAACTACACTTGTTGGGGTGATCATTTTGCAATATATACAAAAGTCGAATCACTGTGTTTTACCTGAAACAAAAACAGAGTTATATGTCAATAACATCTCAAAAAAACAACAAAAAAACCCACCAGACTCACTCTAGGTTTGTGATGGGGCCAAGTGTTCGCTCTATTATTTCCTGGTCAGCTAACTTGGTATAAGTCACTGTAAGTTTCAGGTATCTCAACAAAAGAAAATAAAAAGAACACTACATAATAGGACCATGGTGGGGATACAAAAGGTTCAAGGAAAGTTTTGAAAATCAAGAAGTGCTACACAAAATGAAACCATCCCTAGGACCACACTGCATTTTTTACCTCTATGCCCCCAACACCACCTCTGATCCCTGAGTGAGCAAGACATTTAATGAATATTCATAGACTCATGAATAATTAATAACTTCCACAGCACTATTTCAAGTTTCTTGGCAGTTTGTGTTTTTATGTGTCTCATCAGCTTTTGCTTGAATGACTTCACCCATGGTGAATCTGCCATCCTCCCTCTGGGAAAATGCCATCATTGGTGATACGGAAAAGAACTAGACAAGTCAAAGGAAGTGAATGATCCCTTGGTCTCCAAAACACAAAGCTAACTTCATGCCCCCAATTTTACAGTAAGGAACTTTGAGCCATCAGCATCAAGTAACTTAAAAAGGAGAAAGAGAAATGGCATCCCCTCTGTCATGTGGCCTACGAGTTGGGTCATTTCTACCACATCCCAAGAAGTCTTCAGGATTTAAGGAAAAGTCAGGACCAGTCCGGCACTTAATCAGAAATGAGAGAGGCAGGTAGACAACCTGCCTAAATCACCAGTAGGTTTGGACATGGTTATCTGTCTCTGTCACTCTAGATAAACTCCAGAGTGTGGGACCTGAGGGGATTCCCAAGAAAAAGGGTGACCGATAGAAAGGGGGACGGTTCCAGCTTTAGTTCTCCCAAGTATGGGACAAAGCACATTGCTTCCTCTCCCAGCCTTTTTCCTGATCTGTTAAAATAAGGGGCCTATGCCAGTTCAGTGGCATCCCCTTGGCATTCTGTGCAGCTCCGGACCACTGAGGGGCCTCAGAGGCATCCCAGGAGGCTCTGAGGCCCGCGTATGGAGACAAGTAGACTGGAGACAGAGCAAAAAGCCAGGACTCTGAACACCCCACTCTCCTAGCCCCAGAGAGCTCAAACTTAAGCCCTTATGTGTAGCTTCAACAAAAGAAAGCGCAGTAGATGTTCAAATAAGATCATTTCATTCAACATCATTTCATGATAACATTGATAAGAAAAAAAAAATGATTCCTGGTTATGAGCCCTGTCTCTGGAGCGTGTACATGGAGCGTGCACAAGCCTACATGAGTTTCTCTGGGTAGTAGGGTCTCCTCCCACATTCTAAAAGAGTGCACATTAAATTGACTGTCATGTCTAAGTTGCCCCAGTCTGAGTCAGTGAGTGGTGAAGAACATGTGTGTGAGGGTTTGTGTTTTTGTGCCCACGTGCGTGCATGCCTCCACTCTGCAATAAAAGGGCATCCTGTCCATGGTTAGTTCCTGCTTTGCACTCTGAGTTATATCAGGATAGGCTCTGCCACCTGCAACTCTAAATTGGAATAAGCAAAATGAATTAATTAATACAAGTGATTGCTTAACATTATTAGTGTTTTGGGTCTTTATTTAGAAGACTGGTGATATTTGGGGGGAACAGAAGTATGCCATAGGAACTTAACTCCTGTCATCAATGAGTCTGTAGTAAAACTGGTTTTGTTATATGTCCTTTTGCTTAGAGTTGCAATTTACAAGACCCTACTCAGGACATGCTGTATTTTAGTTATGAGGAAGTCACTGGAGACTAAAGGATCTCCAGGACCCTCCAGCACTAATACGCTCTGATGATGTTTTGTCCATTAGCGTTCAAATCCTCCACCCCACATTGTGACTAAATCTGGTGGGGCTTCTTTCAGGAGAAAAAGAAAAGCAGAAGGAAACTGGCAAGACTCTCCTACCTGTTTGTGAACCTTAGTGAGCTGTTCCAGATTATTCTCCAGGAAGGAAATTTTCTGTTTCTGGGCAGCACTGCCTCCTCCATCATCGCTGTCCAACTCCACACTCTGCATCAACACCAAGGGGTCAGTGGCCAGGCGGTCACACTGCCCACCCTCAGTCCAACATAACGTGGATGGCACGTGCTAAGTAATATTTTCTTAAATCCCCAATCCCACCATAGGTTATTCTGAAAACAAAAATGAGCAGGGCATCTAAAAGTTTAGACAGAATGACCTTGCCAATTAATTAATTCCATTACTAATGTGACTTTTTAGAGGGCTAGTGCAAAAAAAAACTTCAAATACTTTTTTTAAAGATAGATGATTTCTCTTTATGACTGATACCTCTCTTGCAGGTAGGTAAATAGGCTTTCCAAAAGGAAGCGTTCCAAAACTCATTAAGAAGTATCAGTGTGAAAATCCAACCCTAAATTTGACTACAACATCACGCCTGAGATATAAGTCGCAGCAAGCGTCTGTAGAAGCCCGGGAAAGACTTTTGGGGGCCTCTGCTTGTCCTTTCAGCTTCCAAGTCCCTGAAATCCCCTAGTGAAACCATCCGTCTCAAACTCGTCACGGCATCCGGGTGCTATGCTAAAGAAACTCTTGAAAGTTATCAGATCCTGAAACTGGCACAATACTGCCAGTTTTCTGGCACTGCCAGAAAAGATGAACACAGATAAGATGAGAAATACATGTGCAAACACAACCTGGAGTCCAAACATGACAACACTCGCTTGTTTCATCTGACTATAAAAGTGACCACCCTTACTTTTCTGAGAGGGAGCAGAAGCTATAGGACACAACCTGTAAGAGACATAATCAATGTCTTTAAAAACAGGTGTGCTCAGACTTCACCCAGATGCAGGTCTGTTAGCACTCATATTGCTGTCCCCCACCCCAGTCCTGAATTCAATGGATCTGGGGTTGAGTCTGAGCATCTGTGTATCTAGCAGCTGACCCCAATGCTGACCCTAACGCTGGTGTCCAGATGAGCACACCTGGAGAACAACTGGTCCAAAAGCAGCTCCTTCTAAGACCTTCCTCATGAAATCAGGGAAATCTGGTTTCAAGCTCTTCGTCCTCCTGGGACTACCTCCTCCTTCCTGTGGAGCCTTTTCACTTGTCACCACCGTGCTGGTCTCCTCTCCATCACCAACCTGGCCCAGGTCCTATGGTCATTTCTACTTTGACAGCTGTGGTCAGTATCTATCTGCCTGCCTGACACTATGCAGGTCTGAAATCTCCCATCATTCTCCACCTTCTTTAGTTTCATTTCCAGCCTTCTACGCTCACTAGAACCATGCTGTCAGGAGCCACAGCAGTCATGCACTGACCCACAGCTCAGCAGTCTTTCATTCATCCCTAGCAGATCCTCCCACAACTGCCCAGTGTCTATAGGCTCCCCCATTCTCTTCCCTCCTTTCCCACTAAGGACCCATGTCTCCATACTAAGAAGCTCAAAGTGACTGGATGCTTCTTCTACCCACTGTTATATATTTCCCTGCAAATGACTCCATCTTGACTACATCCCTCCGCTCTGGAAAAAAGTGACCCATCTCCTGACCAAGTCTAATACATTGACCTAAGATAATAATTCTGTTCCTCTCAGATCAGACTCAATCCACCCTGTCCTCTTTAAATTGTTCACCTTTTTCCCTTGGCAACTTCTCAAACACGCACGCATAGGCACACATGCCATATAGTATTCCTAAAAATACCTTCTCTCCATCCCATCATACTTTAGCATGGGGGCCTTTGCTCCTCTTCCATTACTTTCAAATATTTATAAAAAGTAACCCTGTTGCTGCCGCTACCTCTCACTCCTTCCTTAAACCCTAGCAGAACATTCTGTGGTTTCATCCTATAGTGACTCCCCAAGATCACTGTGCTTGGCAAGGGGAGCAAAGAAGCTCAGACTCAAAAGTCACACAGACCTGATTCTAATCCTGTCTCAGGCTCTTCCCAGCTCTGCAATCTTGGGCAAGTTATTTAACCACTGAGTCTGTCTCCACATGTGCAAAACAGAACACTAAGAAATCCACTTATGTGGCTGCCGAGAAGAGCAAATAAGACATGGGCTGTTAACGTGCTTCATAAAGTCTGACCAGTCACCTCCTAACAGGCAAGTAGGAGGTTGTTGCCTCTGACTTCTCTCAGTTTCCAGAATTGCAAGTCAGGTTTTGGGGCTACCTGTTGAGACCCCTCTCGATTTCCCCTGCCTTTCACATTTCAGCCAGATAAATTTGTTTTTGTTTGAAATGAAGGAAAAGCATTATAACTTCCTTTTACTAAAGGAAGAAAATCAGATGGAAATGTGTTCCCAAGGATTTTTTTTTTTTTTTTTTTTTTTTTTGCCTCCAGCACATTCTTTTAATAACATTCTCTGGCATAGAGTGTTTAATTTTTAAGCATAACCAGTTCCAATTTAAGTAAGTGATATTTCTACGGAAAATGATTCTTCCTGGCCATTTTTCTTTTCTTCTCAGTCCCATTCACATAAGATAAAACTCACCTTTTTTACCCGGGCAGTCAGATCCTGGACAAAGAGTTTACGGAGGTTGTGCAGAGTCTGCAGTTCTCGAGACTGGAAGAGAAGATTGTTAAAATGCCACTTAAGTGCAGGGACAAGTTGAATGGATGATACATCCGCCCCAGAGGTCTCCAAAGTCAAAGCAATGGTGTCCCCCACTTCCTCTGACTTGTCCAGCACACACATCCACCCCTCAACCTGGTGTCTCATTAGGAGCACATCTAGGTGCAGACTGGGATCCCAACAACAAATTAAAAGCCAAAACAAAGTCTGCTCACTTGCTGTATTTGAAGTGCATTCTTTTTTTATTTTTCCTCAACCATAAAAATTCAAGTTTTCTCACAAAAATGTCTAATGTTGTATCAAAAAGTTTTTTTTTCCTCTAATTTGTCACATACACATCATCTTTGAATCTAACAAGCTTAAATGAAAAACTAGCCACGATTTCCCCCACCCTCACTGACTGACTTTTCTCAAGTCGCCACTCTCTCCCCTGGCTCTGGTCCAGAGGCTCCTTTGCTTTTCATCACTGACTGTAAGGATGAAGCAGCTCGTGAGCTTTTCCTCTGGGTGACTCTGGGCAAGTCATCTTAACTTTCTGTGCCTCAGTTTTCTTATTTGTGACAGGATAAAAATAGTCACTGCCTCATAGTTGTGGTTGTCAAGACTGAGACAGTGCTTATAAAATGTTTACAACAGTTTCTACCATAAAGCAAGTGCTCAATAAGCACTTGCTAGTGTTACGTTATTATTGAGGCATCACGTGTGATATTTATTCATTAGACTTTTATTGATTCCTTCTATTGTTATAAATTACAGTGCAATTAACTTCTTGGGAGCATTTTTTCCTTCATTTTGGATTATTTGCTATAAAAGGACCTTAAGGAATTAGTGTTAAGTTTTGACAAGAGTCATAACCAAACCTGGTAACCTTTGTTAATAAGATCAGAATAATCTAATCATCACCTTCCATTCCAGTCACCATGTATTTACAACAGGAAATGTGATTAGTTCTGCACAAGATATCTTTTCCATAAGGGAGAAGGAGAGAGATTAACTCACATTCAAACTTTTCAATTTGTCTAAGTTGACCTACTCTAATACAGCATGTCAAGGGATATATTCACATACACTCACAGAGAAAAAGAAACAGACCATAAAACTCTGGAAACACTAGGTTTCTCAGAACAAAGGTCCTATGTTAATTGAAGGTCTTATTACTGGGTCCGATTCTTCAATTCAGTGTTGAAATACCAAGCACCCAAAGTCAATTGCTTCCTCAGATGAGGTAAATTGCTTTCTGCAGGAAGCCAAATAGTCTGTTATTATGAATACTGTGCACATAGTATGTGTCCAAGGCTTAGCCACCTTCCAGGGCAGGTACTGGGGTACAGATCGGAGCTCATTTGTGCAGACACATGCCCTGCACCCTAGCCTGAGTCCAGCCTCCTGCACCCCAGCTCTGCATGCTTCCACTTCAGGGATTTCATCACTGACTGACCTGTAGTCACAGTAAATATCTTCCATGAAAAATGCCACCACACCAAAGGGAAATGAGGAGACACAGGTGTCCTCTCAAAGGGTCAAGCATTTCCATGGGATTTAAGTACAAATGAGTTTGTTCTGAGTTTGCAGCTTCATCTCATTTTGTTTTTAGGCGAACTCAACAGTTAGGAAGGGGCAGCTACCTTTAAGGTAGTTTGTTACCCCCATGCACACTGTGTTTAGGTTAACCATCTCTTGGCTTCCTGTGGCAATGAATTTTCCTCTATCATATCCATTATCACTCCCCATTTGCTTCCCTCAAGTTTTTCCCACCACAGGCCACTGCCCTTCTTAAAAGCTTAGGGCTCAGCGTCCTGCCACAGCAGGCAGTGAGGGTGGGACCAGCAAGGTGGAAAAAACCCCTGCCCATCAACGGCAGGTGGAGGGTTCCAGCCCTTGTCCAGTGTCCTGTGAAAGCAAGATGGGACTGCAGAGCCACCGTCCACTCCAAGCTCCCCACTAACATCCCTGGAGAGGGTGCCTAGTCCCTGAGCCCTGGACAGCAGGCTCCAGCCCCGCCCAAACACTCAAGGAGTCAGAACAGGCCTTGAGCTCAAGACGGCTCAAGAGCCGTCTGAGAAGGAGGCCTCCCTGGTGGCACAACGGGTTAAGTCTCAGCCTATGAAGCTATGAGCAGCACTGCAGCACTAGTTCGATCCCCGGCCAGGGAGCTTCCCACATGGCACAGCGGACCTCTCCTGGTCTCGCCCGCTGCTCCCCTCAGCAGTGTATTTCAGTCAATCTGCCTGTTCTGCTCCTCACTCTGTCTCTGGTGACTCCTCTCACTGCCCCCCCACCACACCCCCCAAACACACACCTCTGGCCTACACCAGCTTGTACGCATAAATAAATCTTTTTAAAAAAAAAGTTAAAAAACAAAACAAAACAGTGTGCCAAGGACAGCAAGCCTGTTTCTGAGGATAGCTTGAGGAGGATTCCAGTGGAAGGTTAAGTGAAAACATCCCCATTTAAATGGCACCAATTTGGGGTCTGAAAAGTATATGTGTACATGATGTGTGGGGGTGGCAAGTAAGAGGGAGAGATGGGACCTCCCTGTTGGCACAATGGGTTGAGTGCAGCACTATGAAGCTATCTAGAGCCACTGCAGCACGAGTTTGATACCAGGGAGCTTCCCACATGGCACAGCAGACCTCTCCTGGCCTCGCCCGCTGCTCCCCTCAGCAGTGTATTTCAGTAAATCTGCCTGTTCTGCTCCGCACTCTGTCTCTGGTGAACCCTCTCACCACCCCACACCTCTGGCCTACACCCTAGCTTGTATGCATAAATAAATAAATCTTTAAAAATAAAAGAGGGAGAGATGGGAGCTACCATGTCAATGGCTTTATCCATGTGTGAGGGAAGGTGTGACGGGTGAGTGTGCGAACAAGGCAGAGCAGGCTGATTAGTGAGCATGTAGGGGTGTGGAATGTATGATGTGAGTGTGGGAGGTGAGCGAGCAGATGGAAGGGAGGGAGAGGAAATGAGTAGACGGATTTAAGGAGGCTAGTACGGAAAATGTATTGTTAAAGATGTATTTGAACATCAAAAAGACAGAAAAGTATGCTCATGGGTGAGTGTAAAGGAGGAAGCAAGTATGAGAGTGAGTGTGGGCTTTGTATAAACGTGTGAGCGAAGGTGAGTGAATGAATGCATGAGTGACTGTTAGTGAGCGAGTGTGAGAGCTGAGCGCAAACGTCTATAAACGTGTCAGGGCCGTGGGAGATGCTTATGCAAGAGTACATGAATGCACTGTGGGTATGAGCTGAGGGTGAACAAGAAAGTGGGAAGTGAATGGGAGCACAGGTGATTTTGTGTGCACAAGTGAGTGTGCAAGTTTGAAAGTGTGTGATCAAAAATAAGTATGAGTGGGAGTGTGTTGGGGGTGTATCAAGTCAGTGTGTCCATAGTATGTACTTGCATGTGTTTGATCGTGGGGGAGAACATGAAAGTGAGGGACTGTGGGTGTGACAGCAGGTGCCTGTGAGCACTTGTGTTGGGGGGAGGGTGTGGACGTGAGTGCAGGTGTGAGAGGGCGTGAAGTGTGAGGTGTCTGAGAGACAATGAGTGACTGCACGCGTGGGGGTGCATGTGAGAGAGGAGGAGGTAAGAGAGTGAGGGTACAGGTAAGGGCGTGGGTGACTGGGGGCTGGGGAGTGAGGCAGTGTGGGAGACTTCATGGGGATAAAAGAAGAAAAGACATGAAAATACCATTTCTCTATGACTGATGAGGATATAATAACATTTTCATATTCAATATGTTTTTAATTTTTATAATTATTTCTAATTATGGGTATCACTTCTGAGGCAAAACAGCCATTTCATAGCTTCATTTCTGCTTCCCCTGCATGTCCCTATACACCATCTTCCCCAGACTTGAAAGGCCAATGTCTTTGAACGCAGTCATCTTTCTCCTGTCCTAAATGACCTTGCCCACCCCTGCCTCTCCCTGGCTCTGAGGAGCAGCTCACTTTGGTCCAGGAGCCAGACTGAGAACCAGTTCAGTTCGGCACAACCATCCTGTGGTCACCGGATTCTTGGTTCCTGGCTCAGTCTCACATACACACACACGTTACAGGAATGGAATCAAAATGTAGGCTGTATCTAAATAACAGGTTCTCTCTGTTACAGTGTCATATGAAACAACCAGAAATGTTTTCACCAAATTTGGGTTATGTGGGGTTAACTCTGTGTGAGAACCACTGAGCGTTCTCGAGGGGCCCTGGGAGCCAGGCCACCATCTTGTGGAGCCGCTGAAATGGAAGATACCAGAGAGACAAAGTCAGTGATTTCAAAAGTAGGATGGAGTAAGAAACCACCCAGGGTTTCTAATGATGAGCCTTTCCAGAAGTAAGTAGGTCTGTCATTCCTCTAGATTCCTCTAGTAGGTCTGTCATTCCTCTAGTAGGTCTGTCATTCCTCTAGATTCCTCCAGTAGGTCTGTCATTCCTGTAGATCTCAGGGCCCTACCTTGCCCTGTATCCCCTCTCACCTCAACCTCTCTGTGCCTCCTGCCCCCAATTCATAGCCACACTGACCTCTGCTCCCACACTGTCCCCTCTGCCAAGCATGGACTCACCTCGGGGTTGTGGCACAAGCTGTTGCCTCTGACTGAAAGGCTCTTCCTCCAGACATCCCCATGCCTCACTCTGTCATCAGTGTCAAGCCTCTACCAAATGTCACCTCCCCGGGGAATCTCCCCCAAGCACCAGCCTCTGCACTTTCTGTAACCATCTAATGGAATTCACATTTACCCTGTTACTTTTCATTGTCTCTCCCCCAGCTCAAAGTAAGCTTTACGATGGCCAAGATCTTATTTCAGCTGTTTGTTGATGCCACCCAAGCATCTAGAAAAATGCTGGTCCTAAGTGGGGGCTCCATAATATCTGGAAGTAAGTCACATTAAAGCACAGAGGCTATAATATTGCAGATGTTAATTTGCAGTTCAGTTCAGTTCCCACTCAAGAGTTACAAAACTAAAGATGGATTCATCAGACGGACTGATGGTTAACCATTCTGTCAAAAGCTGAGGGATAATCCTACAAGACTCAATTTTCCACAGGATGTTTTAAGTCTAAAATGGTATGTGAGAAAGAATTATTAGAATTATTTTAGAATAAGCAAATTTGATAAATCATAAACTAATCTGGTCTTTGAGATTAACATCAGTTGAAAAACATATTGGCATACCACTGTCTCCTCCAGCCCTTTGAGGTCTTCTCGGGCTTGTTCCCTTTTATCATTGAGTAACCTAAAAAACAAAAAGGACTCATGAACCACCACAGGGGCATCAGAGGTCTCTGCATGTACTGTTTGCATCTGCAGATACAACAAACCAACTCACACAAATAGCCACTGTCAGTTTTTAATTGGCCTTATCGAACCAGACTATTTTAGTGTCTGATTCACCAAAGTAGACTTTTTAAGACTTCGAGAAATGAGAGAAAACAGAGGAAATATTAAAAGTGCACTCACAAGAGCTTTTCCAGTTTCATTTCTCTCTCTTGGTCCTCTATTTTCAGCTTGTTATAATCAGAACTGAGCTTCTCCTGTTCCAGTTGCAGTTTCTGATTCAAACTGAAATTGAGAGGGAAAAGCAATACATTCTACATCAGTCTGAAATCCCAAGTCATCCCGCTAAAGACGTGGTTCTGTTCCAACCCCATTAGTTTTGTGCAATAAAGGCAGCAATTCTGGAGGATTTTGAAGGATCAGAGAACACCCTCACAGCTTCCTTCCTGCCCAAGTGAAAACTAATTTCTGGGGAGCATCTAAGAGGCATGAAACACTGACTTTGAGGATGTATTTTTAGTTGGCTTGTACAAGAGCTTTGGGAGGAAAATAATGAGATGGAAAAGGAGCTGATATTATAAAACAGAGAAAGAGAGCCTGGTCAGAGAATTCTGCTGTCTGCCCTACAAATGTCACGCACCCACTCAGGGAGCCTTATTTGGCCATTTCAACCTTCCCTTTCTCTCTGGTGTGATGTTCTGAAAACATCTCCCAAATTCAAATTCCTGGCTGACAAAGGAGCATTCCATGTGAAGCCCTCAAGGAGGGGATACAGAGAGAGGGAACACAAAAAAACACCCAGGTCTGCTGCAAAACAGAAACCCCGTCATCTGGTTAGCGCATTGGGTTATTGTTCACCTGAGCTCAGGACTCACAATGCAGGCTTTCTGTGCAGCCATGCCTCCCTGACTGAAGGAATACATCACACACTCTTGAAAAGAAAACCCAGAGTCCACCTGAAAGGCACAAGCCAAGGACACTTCCCTACCAGCTCACCGGCCCACCCTCTTTCTCACCTTCCTTCCCTTTTCCTTTTTCCTTTCCAGTTGAGCATTTTAAGGGTAATTAATCAGAATAATGAACATGAGACACGCTTGAAGGGTAAAGCACAACACAAATGATAGCACTGGAGGTGGGAGTGGTCAGAAGAAGAAGGAGAGGCGAAGCTAAGTGCTTTCCTCGGCAGACTTTGCAGGAGCCCAGGTCACATTCTTCACACCTCTGCCTCGGTCACCATTCTTTCTCAAAATGCAAATGTACTGTGTGAGCATCCACTCAAGGAGGAAAGGCTCAGAAGCCTGAAGAATTAAACTAATTCCAGTTTGATTCTTCTTTAGCAGGGTGACTCTAAGCAAATCGTGTAACCTTGCTTCCCTTATAGACATGTTTCTTCATCTACAGAAAGCAGGAGGAGAGAGAACCTTCACTTTTACTTCGGGCTTTTGAGAATAAACTGCAAAGATATTGCAAGATTGCCAAGGAACCGACTGGGCAAACATGTTTAGATCCCTCAGGAGAGGAACCCGAAGGAACCCTCCAGCTAGGATCTGCCTTCTGTGGTGCTGATGAGGGAGAGGTCACTATGGGGCGGGGGACTCTTCAGTGGAGAAGGCAAGACAGGGGAATGGCTGGGGGGGGGTGCACCAAAGTCAGGCTGTAATTAATGATGCCATCCTGGCGAATGCCACAGGCCTACCACAAGTGCAGACACAGGTCAGTGGGTCCCTGAGACCAGGTGGCTTGGAGTGGTGCGCTGTGCATGTGTGTGTTAAGGTGAGGAGGAGGCAGGAGCTGACTGTTTTCTCTGGAGTGTTTATTAACTTATCGGAAGCCAAGTTAGGACCAATTTAGATTTTTTTTCTTACTTTCGCACAGTGCTGCCACATATGAGGCTGTATCTGCCCAGCTGAGTCACCAACATGACCCTGCTCTGCAGGGACCAGGAAGGGCAGCTGGGCCCGCCTGCCACCTGCTCCATCAGCGCGTCCAAGGCTCAGTTCCAGAAAGGAGAACAGCCCTCAGAAGCAGCACGTCCCGCTGCTGGTCACAGGGTGGAGCACAGAGCCCACTGGGCGAGCTGTCAGGGAGCTCAGTTATAATCCGTGTTCTTCCAGGCCGGCCTAGGAGCCAGGCCCTCCCCCACACCCCGTGAGCCCCATGCCAACTCACTCCCGAATCTCATCAATGATTTTCTGCTTCTCCTCAATTTCATCTCGAAGTCTGGACAGCTGCTTCTGGTGAGCTTCCCGGTGGCTCTCCATCTGCTGCTCCAGTGCCTTCTGCAACCCAGGCCAAGAGAAATGTGTCATCTACTCGTTGGCTCCCAGCCCACTCAGTGACAAGCCCTGGATCGCCTGCTTCTGCCTCCTACCCCACATGTCCCTCAGCTGTCAGATCCCCAAACTGGAGGGCCCCAGAAGCTACCTTGCTTGACTGGAACAACAAAACCCAGAATCTGTTACAAAACTGAGTGGGCCTCAGAAGCAAATTAGCCCATGAGATAATATTTCCCTGACCTTCTACAGCTCAGCTCACCTGAGCCCCTTGGCTTCTCTAGTAAGGTCACTCAGAGGGCGTGGACCCCTAGCTAGCCAGGGAACCTCAGAGAAGTCACAGGCTTGTGTGAGCCACACATCCTCACCTGTAAATGTTATGAAAATAGCCCTGCTCTCACCATTGCACAGATTTATGGTTCCAAAGAGACTTCCTCATCAAAATGATGTGAAACCGGGGCAGGACTCGCCCAGGTGAGGCCTGGTTACGCTGCTGACCAGAGAAGGGTCACGCCAGGGGCCTCGCCTGCACTGGGGCTTGCCCCCACGGGCCCAGGGCTTGCCGGAAGGTAATCAAGAGCCTACATTTTCTCAGATCTCCTTTTCTTCACCTAAAAATTCTTATTTCCCAGCCATTTTTCTTACATGTTCCTTTGCTGTTTTTAAAACGTGATCAAGAATAAAGATCTCGATAACTATGACGGAAATTCAGATTTGGGGTGTTTCTTTAAAAAAAGGAAAAGGGGAAATGTTTTCATCCATTTGAAGGAGGGGGTGAGCATTTCTTCAGCAGCTAACCCCAATGCTGTGGCGACCCCACAGCGACTGGCAGCTGCTGCTCCTTCTCTGTTCATCAGTAACAGTGAAGAAAAATGCACTAATGCACCCCAACTATTATTCACCGACCCCTGGGGGGCCTGGGTACCTCCGTCTTCATCTCATTTCTCAGCCAAGCCACACTCCGGGAACGGCTCTCAAAACACAGCACTGGTCGCCCCCCTCCTCGCTCTCATACTGCCACACATGTCTCTGAAGGGGACAGATTTTCCAAGAACAAGAAAATCCAAGCCAAACGCATGCTGGGCTTGGTGGAGGGGCAGCTGTACACACCTTCATTTCCTCAGCATCCTGCAGTCGTGTCAGGTGTTCCTTCTCCTTATCCTGGAAGCTGACTTCATGCATTTTTTCTGTTTTAAATTTTAAATGATGATTTAACATTTAACAGGCAGGACCCACACCAAAAAATCAAAATTACAAAAGAAAAGTGGCAAGGGAGTGAAACACCAGCTTCTATCACCATCACAACCGCAGCATCAAAGCACGTGTCTGCACAGAAGACCCTGAAAGCCACTGCTAGGGGGTGACCTACGTCCTGGCCAACGGAAGTGACTACGGGAGAAAGGTGCTGACATGAGGAGGACACTTGAGACTGACCTGACTACGCATCACCCCACACCTCGGGGAGTGACTCCTCACCTCGCCCCAGTGAGTGGCTCTTGAGGCAACATGCATACCTGTGCTTTGTACATTATAAAGCACCCTGTGGATTTCATGGGTATCTGAATTCATGCCACCATTAGAATTCCAGAAAGAGCTAATTTACCTCCCTTGAGTAAGCTGTTTATTCTCTACGATTCAGGAGCAAGAAAAACTCTAAAGATAAGGACAAGGAGAAAAGAAATATGAAGAGATGCTCTCCAGACTAAATAGAACAAGGCCCCAGTTTCGGGGCAAGGCTGCTGTTGTGGCTGTCAGGGGGATGGCCAGTCTATTCTCAGAGGTCAAAGGTGCTCTCTGGGCACAGTGCAATGGGCAGTCTGAGTTGGGGGTGGAGGCAGCAAAAGTGAGATCCACATCATCACATTTTTTCTCTAGTCTGATGCACTTTTAATATTTCAGGTCTTCTCGCTTCTCTCTTACTTCTGCTCTGTGCTACCACTGCCAAAAGCATTTGCAAAAGAGAAAAGTTCTTTGCCATGTCAAGTTCTGGGTAGAGCGTTGTATTCTTAATATTCACTTGTTATCACATAAAGAAAACATTATAGGGTCAGAGTTTGCAGGGGTGGGCATGTTCTCTTTTTAAATTTGCCTTGGCATTTGAAACAAAATATATTTACTGAGCAAATAAGTACGTAACAAATAAAGAAAGAATGAATGATATCTCCAACCCTACTACCCTATCAAAACCATTTTCATTAAAATGTTAACTTGCAGGGCCTCCCTGGTGGCGCAGCGGTTGAGCGCTGCGCTGTGGAGCTGTCAACAGCTTGCGATGCGAGTTCGACACCCAGCGGGGAGAATCCCGCATGGTGCGGCAGACCTCTCCTGCCTCGCCCGCTGCTCCCCTCAGCAGTGTGTTTCTGATCTGCCTGTTCTGCTCCCCGCTCTGTCTCTGGTGAACCCTCTCAATGCCCCACGCCTCTAGCCTGTACCCCAGCTTGTATGTATAAATAAATAAATCTTTAAAAAAAAAAAAAACCTTTGTAAAAAAAAAATGTTAACTTGCAGGTCTTTGAACACATGTATCCACTGATTTTTAAGCTACAATCAAGAGCATATGTAATTTTTGATCTAAGGCTGCATTTTAAGCACTGTCACACAGTCCTCACGCACTTCATTTCCAATATGAAAAAAAAATTCTAGAGGACCTCCCTGGTGGCGCAGTGGTTAAGCGCTGCACTGTGGAGCTGTCGGCGACAGCAGCAACACAAGTTCGACGCCCAGCAGGGGAGATTCCCACATGGCGCAGCAGACCTCTCCTGCCTTCCCACTGCTCCCCTCAGCAGTGTGTTTCTGTCGATCTGCCTGTTCTGTTCCCCACTCTGTCTCTGGTGAACCCTCTCACCGCCCCACGCCTCTGGCCTGTACCCCAGTTTGTATACATAAATAAATAAATAAATATTATTTTTTTTAAAAAAAGACAGAGCAACAGCTTCCATTAAGTCTAAAAAAAAAAAATTCTAGAGAACCTAACAGTTCTTATAACTGTTGAACTTTTTTTCACTATTACAAATAATTCTGCAATGAAAAGTTGAGATTTGGTGAATCAAAAGGCATAAAAAGTGCTATAGTTATTATGCATTTTCAAAATATTTTCAAAAGGACTTTTAATTAATTTTCACTGCAACCCAAATTACATGTGTTGCATTTCACCACAATGCAGTTAAACCTGCTCTGATTTCTGTATCTCTATAGTAACCTCTCTTGAATTTCTGCTGTTATTTATTCATTTTTATTGAGTGCTTCCTATGTATCAGGCACTTTCCAAAACAAAGGGGGTCAGGAGGCTCCCTGGCAAATGGAAGGGCTTTATTCAGAGGGTGGACAGTGCCAGGTAAGGCCTTGGTGGAAGTTCAGACTTTGTGTTAAAGCCATCGGACACTGTGAAGAGGTCAGCAGCATGGGGTGGGCACAAGATAGAACCAGATTTTAACAGTCCTGTGGGATGCAGCACGGTGGCCAGTCTCGAGCAGACTGGGGGTGGGACCCTTGGTGGATGGATGTGGCCATGGTCCTTAATTAGGATTAAGGACAGTGACAGTGAAGACGGAGATGAACAGAAAGAGAGGAGCATCTGGCAGGTCACATGGATGGGTCTTGGTGACAGACTCGAGGCAGGAGGGAAGAAGGAAGAGCTAGCTGCCTCAGGCAGCTGGGGAATGACAGGGAGAGGGCAGACTTTCTATATGTTTCTCTTCTCCTCTCCCCATTCCCCCAAGTTATGCTGTTGTTTTTAGAGGATCTCAAAATGCTCTAATTGAGCAAAACTAAAACACCGTGAGTCCAGCCAGCTAGAGTATCTGATTTAGGCCAAGAAGCTGACACCTATAAAGCAGTCAATTATTTACCTTGGGCACGGAGCTTGGCCAGCTCTTCACTCAGTGAGTCCTGGGACTCTTCCAGCTGCCTCCTTTTCTGTTCCATGTTCTGCATGTAGTCTGTCAGCGATTTGATCTTGGCTTCATGCTTTAAGCCAGCAAAGAGATAAAAAAGAGTGAGTGATTATTAAGTGGTCACCCAGGCTTGCCTGGGACTATCTGATGGGAAAAAATAGAGGCATCCCAGAGTTCCGTTTTGGAGACCAATACCCAAATGGTGAACATTCTGCCCTTTGCTGGGGATTCAGGCTCCTGAACTAAGATGTCATCTGCCCCTTGCAGGTGCTTCTCTACTGCATTCCCCACTGACACTGCTCACGGCCATATCCTTCCCTGCCTTTAACTTAAGTGAGACACCAAAGGCCAAGCGGGCTTTCTTCCTCACAGAGAAGAGTGGGCGTAGAGAAGGGACTGGAAAAATACCTAGGGCTGGAGACCTCAGTCTTTGAAGCTGCACCTAAGATTCCATCTTTGTAACTCAAATACCATGTCTTTTCCCTCACACACATCAATTCTCATCACAGGGACTTTGCATTTTACATTTTCCTCCCTACCACCCTCCCAGAAGTGATCTTGAATAGATCCTTACCACACAAGCCTCAAATTTTTACAGCAGCTAAATTAATTCTACATGATTTGTGTATTTTTTTAACTTGTTAGCTCCATGATATAGAGTAGGTGCGTAACTAATATTAGTAGAATGAATGAATAAATGGGAACTCATTGGCTGAACAGGGACAGCAGTCACTTCTAGGCAGCTGGAAATAGGCAAAACACTCACATTAAGGAAGGACATTCCTGGAGCCTGAGTTCTCAATCTACTAAAATAACCTCTGGGAAGTGGGACATAGTTGCAACAGTCATTTTATAAGCCTTGCTTTTGGTAAAGAGGATGAGTGCAAACAAAGAAGATAGATATATATTTCTAAATATTCCTTATATCATGTCAGAAAAAAAAAAAAAGAGCTAAGGTTTCTGCTCCTTTTGAATCCCAGAATATAATGATTAAACCTTGGGCTTTGCACAAATTGTAGCAAAGTATAAAATAGTCCTAAATGGAAAACTGTAGCTGTTGCTAATGTAGATAGCACGAATAGGGTATTCTTTAGCCCCCAAACATCCCAATATTCTTGACTCTGATCTCATACACCCAAGTCAGTGTCACTTTAAGACCCAGGCAAGTAGCTTCCCAGTCCTGGGCCCCCCACTTAGGCAACACTTCACTCCACTGAGCAAAGGGTTCATAGGCTGAGGGAGTGTGCCCACTTGGCACCCATGCCCCCTTCCAGCCCACACTCCGAATACGGGGGATCTACAATGACCCCAAGTCACTGCCAGGCCTGGTGCTAACTGCTGCCATGATCCATTTACACAGATTACAGCTGACACGGTGACACGGTACCATCGGTTCACAGAGAGTGCAGCAGGAACCTGGACATGGAGACTGGGGTGCCCAGCTTGAAAGGGAAGGCAGTGAGAGGGCTGTGGGCTGCAGGGCCTCTCCATGTACCCATGCTGGCCTTCACATGTGGGGGGCAGGACTGCCCAAAGAGCACGCTGTCACTGTAAAGGGGATTTGGAAAGCATATCTGAGGTACACTGTACCCTAGTATTTATATTGTATTATAATATTGTATTATTGTATTATAAAATAGTATTATAAAATGTCAAATAGCAAAGCAATTCCAGAAAAAGTAGTGTACACTTCATCCAAAAGCCATTCTAACTTATTAGCCCCCTAATATCCCATCTTCATGAATGCATATTTTACATAGTTGCAAAGCACAGCATAAACATATCTCAGCATTCTCTTTTGACTTTATGTAACTATACTCCCTAAATGAAGAGATTTTATGACTTTTTTCATAAAAGCTTGTAATATTCTTCGATGTAACTTTATTATTAGTCTATTAATACTTTATTTGGCTACTTTATATTATTATAATGTAAAGAAAGTAATATTTCCTTCAATATTTTTAATCAGGAAATACTATATGAATTGAAAATGTTTCAGTTTCGTTGACAATAAAAAAATATTATCAGTGAAGTTGCTGACCAAAGTATATGTAAATTATTATGGTTTTTTACTTCCAACGCGCTTTCCAACAGAATTGACCAAATTTATTTTTTCCAACAATGTTTTTCAGTTTCACAATCACACACCAATATTGAATGATCTTCTTAATACATTTATATTGTTATATTAATTATATAATGGCATCTTGTTGCTTAAAATTGCACCTCTTAGATCACGATGGTTAGAGACAAGAAGATTGGAGATATTTCCATAACTGGCATGTTACTGTGGGAAAGCGGACCTTTACAAAGCATGTTCTGGTCTCTCAGTATTATTTGAAACATTACTCCATGGCAGAATCTTTTTCCCCCAAAGGACTTCAGCTGTTTAATGCTTGGTATAAGGTGATGAGCGGCATATATGGGACCACTCACAGAAACCTGAAACTCCAAACACCAAGTCAGTGGCAGACAGAAACTAGATGGCTGTTTTCTAAAACCACCATACTAAAGTGGAAATGCCATCCAGAGGGGAGAAAAGCAGGCTTGCTCACAATAAATTGTGCCCTGGGGCCTGAAAGTCCCTTCAAGGAGAGTTAACACACACTTTAGTCTGAATTCCAGCTCTGTCTTTCACTGGCTGTATGCATTTGGGAAACACACTTATTATTTCTAATTCTCAAGTTTCTTTATCCAAAGAAACAGGAATAACAACAAAATCTTCTTTGCCTGGATGGTTTTTTAAGACCAGTTGTTGAGATAGTGTATTTAGCCCAGTGTTTGGCACATAGTAAACACCCAATAAAATAGGTGCTTCCCGGTACTAAATTGGGCCCATGGTAGAGATTAAAAGATGAAGGAATGTTGTTTTAGCTGATAGGTGTTTTTGATTTTACTCCACCTTGTCTGTTCATCACATATCTCCATCTATATACCTACCTAGCCATAGGCAGTTAGAGATATATCGCCGCATCCTTTAAAAAGGATTAAGGGGAGGAAGAAGCAGGTTTCAAGAGACCATAGTGTGAAATGAGGAGGAAAGGACGACCTACCTGGGAGATGAGCAGCTGGCAGGCGGCCAGCTCCCGCTCGCTGGCGTTCATCTTCCTGTTGGAGTCCATCTGGGCGCTCTCCAGCTGTTTGCTGCGGTTCACCAGGGACTTGACCTCCGACTTCATCTTACTGATGTACAGGCGGGCCATGGTGAACTCCTCTTCGATAACTCCATTCACATCTGCCAACTGTCACAAGAAGGAAAACACTCAACTTCTGCGTACAATCCAGAGGTTCTTGGGTTTCCTGAAACTTCTCTATGGAGCCTCTCAATAGATCCTCAAGATGTCTGTGGGTTTCTGGTTGAGAAACTCTAACTATAGGAGCACAGTTGAAAGTGATCTCTGAAAAGTGCTCAAATTCATTCTCGGAAATCTTGACATAAAACTCTCCATTACATATGATCCTTAATTAACCAGGTTTGTCATTACACTTGATTTTTAAGATAAAAGAGGTATCAGGAGAAAAAGACTTTAGATCGAAACGAGCGGTAACTTTCATAAGGTGTTCCATTCAATGCCATCTATCCCTAGAGCAGCAGAGAGGCCCAGTGTTCCTAACGGTGACTGAGGGCCTCTAAGAACTTAAATCCAAAATGTAGTCATTTCCCTCTAGTATAATATTCAGGAAGAAAAAATATCTATTAGCATGAATATGTTTCTATAAGCAAGGACTGAAACAGAAAGGATTTTCTATACAGTCCTCAAACAAAAAACAAACAAAAAAGAATGAGTAAGAATGTAGTATTACAAAAGATCCTCTAGACAAAGTCATGCCTCTACATGACTGCCCCTTTCAAGAAGACAGGAGTCCAGCTTACTACTTAAGATCTAAGAATTTAAGTCTAAATTCATCTTTAGAAGAGAAGATTCTGACATCAGCATTGCTGTATGGTCTCATACTTGGTTTCTAAGTATAAGTGCTCTATTGGAAACAAAAATTACATTAAGATACTTAGGATAGAATCCCATTTGCTAAGATGCAAACATGAAGGACAATTGAACAAATGAACAAAAATAACTGTGCATATTTTGTTTAACCACCAGAGGTCACCCTAGCACCTCAGTAGAAAACAAGACCGCTGTCCACAACACAGCCTGTGAACAGAGGTTCCAGTTGGTTCTAAGATGATGATTCCAATTATGATTTTTTTCATAAAAATCACAGTATACTCTAAACTGTCTAGTTTTGTCATTACTGCTATCACAATCTTGAGTTCAAAGAACTATTTTTTCCAGTAAATATTTAGGAGCTGAAAATAAAGAAATGAGTAGCAACCCTGGAAATGGTAGCTGATAGGAAGTCCACTAGACAACACTGGGAGCCTAGCCTGTAACTTGACATCAACCTCCCCCTAAGAATTCAACAGTAGTTGTTTGTTAAATCAGCCCAATGCCCCTCAGTACAAGACAAAATCTACAGAAAGAAAATCTACAGGGATTCCATCTTAATTTAATGGAGGTTCTTGCTAAGCCAGTCATATTTCTCACTGCCTACAATTTACCATTCCTCATCACACTCATTTTTTATCCCAACAGCACAGTGATAACAGGTGAGGAGAGCCCACAATCTCTAAGTTCAGTTTTGTTCTTCTACCACTGTGATTTGTCTGGCATGAAGCAGGGGTGAGAAGCTTTCTCTTAGTCTAAACAGACAGACCCTGTACATTGTTCAGCTTATGGAGAAAGGCAAAGAGCATGCAGCCCTTACACATGGAATTCACAGCCTCCACCAGCGAACACCACTGCACCAGCAGCGGGAGGGCATCCTGAGGAAGGACAAATGCCCCTCCGCCCCGGGCCTGTCCTTACACTAGCACCTTTTGGGGTCTATGTCCTCTCCCATGTGAGCTGGGTTTGAAGAAAAAAATACAATAATGGGCTCCCTCCAAAATGAGAGCTGGATATTTTTCCCCCAAACCAGAACCATAACTTTGAAAGCCTATTTTTGTTCTAGAAGGTCTAAAGGGAATTTGTGGTCCACACCGAATGGTAAAAAAAACAATACTCTAAATGGTTTTGTGAGGTTTCTTATCACTTGAGCATTCATATATTTAGTCATTTAAGTTCAAAGCCTTTAGTAATTCCAGTATACTGTTATTTCTAAAAGAATCAGAGCTTGTTGCTGAAATGTTATTTATAACTCTCCCTGGGGTCTGATAATGACTCTAACAGCGCTCTGGACGGTGTGAGCCGATACGAATGACTAATCCAGGAAAAAAGGCTGCCTTCACCTTCCCCCAGCTCAGAGAGGAGGCCTCATCTTCTAGTTTCCAGAGCAATGAAGTGGCTGTGCAAGGTGCTACTTCTAGGTCAAGTAAGGTGACTTCACATTCTAAGACCTAAAAGTCAGAATGGGAACAAAGAAAGAATGGGAGGAAAAGCAGCATAGGTATCATATCCAATACGTTTCACTTACTCTACCTCAATTTCTCTTCATTTTATGGCTAGATTCCTGCAAATCTTTGTTTTAAGGAACATGAGAGAGAGGAGGGAGCTCACTAATGAACCTGGATAAAGTCCCCACTAAGCGCATTCTGTCATTTACTCATTTCATCTTATTTTGCTGACTAAGGAAAATATTGCCTGGACACTTGAAAATGTTTGAAGTCATAACGGAGATGGAGAAACATGATTTCATTTATTTCCTTGCTGTTCAGGCTTGTTGTACTCTGGAACTGAAGACTGAGGAAGACCCCAAAAGCTACCACTTATCCCTCACCCCAGAAGATTACAAGGAGGGCTTTGTGGGAACAAAAGAAGTTTCAAGAACAAAAATATAAAATGATTGAAAAGGTTTTCAAGATTTGCTCATTTTCTTAGATCAAGAGTGATATCAATCAAATAATCATAACCAACAAGAAAATTATCTGACGTGGAACTACATCAAACTAAAAGTTTCCACATAGCAAAAGAAATAATCCACAAAATGAAAGGGCAACCTTATTTGCAAGTTATATAACTGATAACAGATTAATGTTCAAAGTATATAAAGAACTAAAAGAATTCAATAGAAGAAAGAAATTAAGAACCAAATTTAAAAATGGGCAGATGAACTGAATAGTTTTCCAAGGAAGACAGAAATGGCCAAGAGGTACATGCATAAAAAGGTACTTGCCATCACTAATTATCATGATTACAGTCACCTCACACCTGCTACAATGGTCATGTCCAAAAAGACAAGAGATTAAGTGCTGCAGAAGATGTGGAAAAAGGGGAACCTGTATACTACTGTAGAGATATAAATTGGTATGACCACAATGGAAAACAATATAGAAGCTCCTTTAAAAAAGCAGATTATCATATGATCTAGGAATCCTTTTCTGAGCATGGCCAAAGCAACTGAAATCAGGATCAAGTCATGAATGCAACCGACACTAAAAGTCTGTCAGTGGATGAATGGATACAGAAAATGGTGTGTGTGTGTGTGTAAAATGGAATGTAACACACACATACATACACATACATACACACACACATATACAACATAAGTGTGTGTAGTATATGTGGTAGAATATTATTCAGCCATGAAAAAGAAGGAATGCCTACCACTGTAAAGTTAATATTGTTGTCCCCTTCATCCATAGGGGATACACTCATTTTGCTCACTTAGGCAGCATATAAACTAAAATTGGAACTATGGGGGATACATTCCAAGACCTGCAATGGACACCTGAAGCCAAGACTAGTATCAAACCCTATATGTATTATTTTTTATGTTATACAAACATACCTATTTTTTATGTTATACAGACATACCTATGAAAAAATTTAATTGGGCACAGTAAGAGACTACCAATAACTAATAATAAAATAGAACAGTTACAACAGGGTATTATAATAAAATTTTTGTAAATGTCTCCTCTTCCCCCATTCTCAAAATATTTTATTGTGCCTACCATTTTTCAATTGCAGTTGATCCTGGGTAACCGAAACTATGAAAAGTGAAACAATTATTGCACTGTATGATATCACTTATATGTAGACTCTAAAAGGAGTCAAACTCAGAGAAACAGAGGTGGTTACCAGGGATTGGGGAGGTGGGGAAATAGGGAGATAATCAAGGGGTAGAAACTTCCAAATACAAGGTTAACAAAAGTGGGGATCTAATGAACAGCATAGAGATTATAGCTAAAATATTTACCATATATTTGAATATTGCTAATAGAAAACATCTTAAATGTTCTCACCACAAAAATGAAATGGTAACTATGTGACATGAGATAGGAGGGCGTTAACAGCATGGTGGTAATCATTTTGCAATGCATGGCATGAACCAAACAACACACCTTAAATGTACAAAAGAGGTATGCCAATTGTATCTCAATAAGGCAGAGTAACTGGGGAATATTTGTGCACATAATGACAGAGCTAAGAAATTATTCAGTTGACAACCTTCATGATATTCCTGGGTGCATCTTGTCACTTTGCAAATTAGGAAAACGAAGTCCAGAAAAGTCAGTGCCCAAAGTCACATAATTCCTTCCTTTAGCTCTCATTGCACTGATGATTAAGTCATAAATTGGGAGGAGGAGGGAACAGAACAATTAAGAATATAATGCTCTATAGGTGAGCATTATCAATGAAATTAACTGGTTATCAATGAATTTAACCAGGACATCCAATGTCTGGAATCCCAAAATACCTTTAAAACATCCAGTTGAGTATTTAAAAATAATCTCAATCATACTTTACATTCCCAAAGGAAAGGACTCTTGTAATGCCAGGCACCCAGACACTCCTTGATTTCATTAGCATTTTTCATCAGTTCTATTTTAGAACTCAGCATAAAAATATCTTCCTTTATCATTATCAGCAGGCGCCAACTCCCGTAAATGAACATCACTTTCATATCGTGAGGGCCATCTAATCAGCCAATGTCAGAAGTTTATTACTAAACACCAATGTATGCTACTAAACACTTAATCTTCAAATATACAGTCACCAAACTGGAACATAATAGGGTTAATCTTATACTAACCAAGAATTCAATGCTAAAATTAGATTCATTTGCAAAGATTCATGAAATATTCAGTTACAACAGAGGTCCCATGAAAGAGTGATTTGGTTTATAAGAGGTCATATACGCTCAGCAGCTATTACACTATCCAAGAAGGGTTTTCTATGTTTTCCAGAAATGTCTATAAACAGAAGCAATTTGAAGAGTCTTTTCTAGCATTTAACAATCTCCATGGCAAGCCTGAGCGCTCCAATAAAGCAGACTGACAGAGAATTCACCCTTCTGTAAGTCTAATGGCTAAATTCAAAAATTTCATTTTAGGGACTTTTGAGGTGGAAGTTGAGCAATACAAAACCATTTCCAAGTTTGATAAAACCAACACATGTTTATCAATGGCTTCTCAATGGTTCAGAATATTATTATGAAGCTATAATAATTAAAGGAGTGGTACTGGCATAAAGATTAAATTAATGCAATGTAAGAGAGAGGCTAGAAACAGTTCCACACATTTCTGTAGGTGAAGGATATGCTCATCTCACTGTGGAGATGCTTTCATGAGTATATACTTAAGTCAAAACTTTTCAAACTGTGTGTTTTGAATATGTGCAGATTACATTGTCAATTATACCTTGTAAAAGCTATTTTCCTTAAAAGTCACTATCTAATATTTCAAAAACCTCTCTGTGTTGTAGCGAATTGGTTTTTGTTGGTAGATGATAACAATGTTTATTCTGTCTTTTCCCTCTCTCCCTGGCTCGTGGACACTTTCAACCTTCATTCTCCCTACCTCCCTTACTTCCTTGTTATCAATGGCACCAATGTGCACAGTATCAGTGGATTATTCATGGTTCGTTTAAGTCAATTATAATAATCCTATTTCTCTTTGCTTTCTCAGCTTCCATTGCACTCTGGGGTGACCAAATGACCCCATTCTGAGCAGTAAAGGAATGTCAACTGGGATCTTCTGGAATATAGCTTCCTGCTGGATGAAAACAGCTGCCTTTTCAGCCCCTCCTGTCTTGGATGTGATTGTGTAATAATGTGATGATCAGTGCTACCGCAGACAGCTATAGCTATGTTGCAACCATGTGGCAAAATTCTACCCATATGAAAAGAGAAGAGGATTAAGTGAGGAAAACAGAAACGTAGTAGAGAAAAATCCTGGTTCCTTGACATTACTAACACATAGCCTCAAACTAAATTTGCTTCTAAAACTATAGTAAGGATAACAATCACCTGGGAATCCTGTTAAAATGCAGATTCTGATTCAGTAGGTCTGAGGAGTGCCTCAGATGTGATATTGTCAACAGGCTCCAAGGTGATGCAAATAGCAGTCTAAACAGCAAGATCCTAGATTTTTCATATTGTGAATAATTAAATGTGGCTTTATTTTTTAATTCACTATTAGAATTCTTTTACTTTCCGCTGAAAGCTTTCTTAATTCATACTGATTGGCTGGGGAATTTTCACACTGTTGGATTCTCATAGAAAACAAGAAACACAATTTCTGAGTCTGGAACTGTTGTTTAACCTCCAGCATACAAATTTGAGAAATAAGCCAATTTACATAAGGCCAATCAAGATTTGAAGACATTTCCTATTTTGAAAGATAACTTTTTCTCCTGCTCCTTACCCAAACCACCATTCACTGAGTCATTCAATCAGGCCTTTGCTCAGTCATTCAAATATAACACATGGCAGATGCAAAGAACTGTGCTAAGCATTGGATAGCTAGGAAAATAAAACACAGACCTGTAAGCTTATGATCACACTTATAAGGACATGCAGAAAGGAATAAAGAAAGGCGGGCTTACGGTCTTCACGTCATTGGTGCCAATAATTCCACCTATCTCCCCCAGATCCTTCAACAGCAAATTCAGGATCTCAGTGGCCCTCTTTTTCTGGTGGTTGCTAAGCTCTTGCAGCTGGTTCAGCTCTCTCTGTGTGGTTGTCAATGTAGTCTGAAAAACACATTTTAACAATAAATTAAAAGGGCTACCCATCAATTTTAGACATGCCGTCTTGCAAATAACAACATAATGTAGTAAGGAATTTTTTTTTTTTGTATCATTTCAATATAAGAGTTCTTTGAGCAAACTAAATTATGGCATAGCAATCTCTGAGAGGAGGGGGACAGTATCCTGACCTGACATGTATATCAGGCGACAAATTCCAGGTCAGTAAATTAGGTTTGTTTTATTAGAAATAAATAAAGTTTGGAAGAAGTGCTTAGGTTCATAATGTTTAATCACATCCTCCTACCTACCAGATGTTCCGTCTCAGTCCACATTCTCCTGGGTCTAAACATACCTGCAAGCGTTCCCACCTCCACTCCCAAACATAGCTGCTTCCTGGACAACCTCCAAATTCCCATCTGACTTCCCAATAATAGATGGGTCTGGAAGGCCCAAAGGGACATTAATGAGCTTAGAAAATGTCTTGTAATCTTCACAGTGAAACTGAATTAGACACTATTCATCTCTTTCAAAATTAGACAAGTTCATGAGGAGATGGTTTCTTACTCTAAAGCAAAAGCTCTATTTTGTTGCTAGATATTAGCAAACCAATTTCATTTCCATCCTTGGTGTATGTTACCAAACAGTGTGCGCGTGTGTGTGTGTGTGTGTGTGTGTGTGTGTACACACATATTTAGCTAACTTAAATTTTCAACACTAATAGAATAGCCATCTTTTGATGTTTTGGTATTAAATCAATCAGCAAAGAAAATAATTCCCCTCAATTATGGACTGTGGAGGTAAATGCAAAGACACTTATGCAATTCTTCCATGTGCACCTGTTTTACTAGAGTTCTTTTTAATGATCTGACTAAAAATAGTATTCTGAACATGTCTAGTAGTACTTTAGTTTGACAGAAAATAAGAACTGAAAATAAGAACTGTATTATGGAAAATGTTTCATTGTTTTGAGGAGCAAATAATACCACAGACTAGTTAAAAGAATCCTGTAGAAAACAGCAAGCAGAAAGATCCAACTCTCCTCTTTCCTAAGTGACTTCTGCTTTGTTTCTCTTTGTGTTTGTTTTGGGTTTCGGCATTGCCGCTGCTGATTTCATTTTGCTTCTAAAACCCACAGAAGCAGTAGTTCTCAGCTTGGGAAGTCATTTAAAAAGTCTCCCCCATGGCATGTGAGTGAATGTGTAGACTGAGGAGCATGTCCCCTCAGTGCTATGGGCAGCAGATCAGAGCTTCCCTGCACCATCTGCTATTTCTCCTTGGCCAGGAGGACTGGATGTTTTCCACAAATCAGGCTGGGCACAATCCCATGACACCAGGCCATTGGACCAAGGTTCCAAGGGCAGGCAGTTACAGACACTCAGCTCCCACCATCCATTTTCCAAGTAGAAAAGGACAAAATGGATACATCCCACCACCAGGCATCTTGCTAAAGGCTCGCTGGCCCTGCTGCCACAAACTCTCTGTGCGGGCTCTCAAAATCTTTCTTTGGGACGTTAGGAAATGGGAAAATTGAAACGGTGGCTTAAAACATGACAACAGGTTTAAATCAGGACAGTTCAGTCCTGGGCTAAGACAAAAATCTGTGCAGAGGAAATGGATTTCATTCAGGAAGGTGTAAGTAAAAGTGAAACATATACCTTCCATGGGTTGCCCAATCTTGCCTATTAAATTAACATTTTGAGATTTATTGATATCGTAGCACATACAAAGGCCCTAGCTGTGTGCTAAGAGTTTTGGACAAACTGTCACTAATTCTCATACCCTGAAAGGGTTATTATCACCATAATTACAGATAAGCAAACAATAAAATGTCTGAATTAAGGCCTAATAGTTGTTATGTCATATTTTTAACTAGACTTTTCTGGTTCCAAAGTCTGTACTTTCTTGACTAATGCATAAGGCACTCCGCTGGTGTTACAAATCTCTTGGGTATAAACAGTTGTGATAGACAGTTTTAGAATGAGTTGGACAGAAGTCACTTACACGAAGTACTGCAATTATTGGAAAGACCTCAGAGTCTTTGCATCTAAATCTAACACTGAAAAACCATCCAGTCCACTATCCTCCTATATTGTGCCTGTCAACAAACATTATATAAGTAAAGGAACAGCAGCCAACAAAGTCCCACCCCCTAGTCACAAATGTTCCAACCGTTTTCTGGGCCAGTTCATCTGTCAGCTGCTCATTGGCCCTGGTTTTATCCTCCACCTCCTGTGACTTCTGATCATAATTGACAGCCAATTCCTCCAGGGCCTGGAGGACTTCCTTTACTTCATCTTTGGCTGCCTCGTTTTCAATCTGGAGACGTGTCAGCTCCTCCTGGATCTTCTCATAATCTCTTCTTGTGGAAGCTAAAAGCTGGAGAAATGAGATGGTGTGAACTGGTGACTAATGGTCAATGTTTATATTCTGTGCTCTATCCAAAATCAAGTACTTTTAAAAATTAGATGAAACAAGCTAGAAAAGCTCAGAATAATTTTAAACCCCACTGTGGTCCAGATGCTAAATTTTAAAGTAGAATGTTATCATTTCAAAAATGTCTTTCTTTTGCAATTTAGAGCAACATAGGCTTAACTCAAAGAACTGACTACACATCAGGAAACTGTTGCATTTATGCTAGCTGGATATTTCACATGTTGAACTAAGGACAGGAGATCATTTCCAAGGACTAGAATACTACTTATGTGGCTTTTTAATATTCACATTATATTTAATATTCACATTATATACAGATCAATTTCATAATCAAATGAAACAGCATAAAAAGGCAGTCTTCACTTTTTCCTTGCACTTATCATGGATGTATAGAAAGACAGATTCCAAACAGCAATACTAGTTAAAAATAAATATGTGGGTTTGTAGATGCTTCATTTCCTTTGTGAGTTTTGTATTTTATGATTTTCCAACAATAAACACATATTGCTTTGATAATATAGAAAGAAAAATTCAGTTTTAACTGTAACAAAAAGGAAAGTTAGCACAGACAATTGTACCACCTTGGAGAAGCAAAAGATTGAATGAGGAAGGCAGGAAACACTAAACAAATGCAAGACTCCACTATAACTGAGAGAGGAAGCAAACATGGTTCATCTGATTGCAAAGTCATAGATCATCTCCCTGCCCAGGGTGGGGGTTCGGATGGGGACATAATCATTGCCCCGGAGAGAGGAAGGGAAACAAAGAGGAAGGGAAGGAAATGGTTACAGTCTCTTTGTGGGGTGGGAGGACTAGAACTGGGGGCTTGGCCCAGGCCACCTGCTACAATTGCATCACATCAGCCAATCCATCACATTTTAGCAACAAAGCAAAAAGCACCCTAAGGCACAAAAGAGGAAAAATACTTACAATGGCCTCAGTAAGAGAGTTACCAATCTATTTTTGATAGATTGGCTGTCTGTCCTTTGCTTAGAGGTTCCTGTTTGTAAAATACTTGGCAGAACTCAAGGCGATAAAGACATTTACTGGGGAATTGAATGCCATCTGGGATGAGACTGAAAACAATTTGCCTCCTTTTTACCGTATCACTATATACTAACGCAATACTTGGACCTCTTTCCTCTTTGCTTACCCCTCCTCTGCCTTCTATTTTTTGCTGGGTTTTCCCCCTATAAAATAGCACAAGAACATAATATGTATCAAAGACCTGACCTCGTGAAGTGCAAAGTCAAAAAAGGCTAACATGGCAGGACACAAGAGAGTTGGGCAGGAGGAGTAGACTTCTTGCCCATGTGCCGACTAACCTTCATTATCTGAGCTCATGCAAGACTAAATTTGGCAACCAGCTATTCACTCCCCAAAACCCAGAGCTCTACAAAGTCAGAGGGTTGCCTCCTAAGGTAAGCTAAAACCAGCTTTCAATAGGCATTAAAAGGAAATCTACCAAGAAATTTCCACATGATTCAGTGATTTTGGAAAAAATCCTTTCCAAATTAAATTTCTAAAACAAACAACAACAAAGAGTAATAACAGAATTTTGCAAAGAATTTTTCATTGCGTTCTTTACCTCATCCTGATCCAACATCTGTTGCTTTAGTTTCTCAGCCAGCTGGCTCTGCTGGTTAATTTCATCATCCTGAAACGAAACATCATGTTTAATTTTTTTGGTTAGTTATGTCATTCTCGATATCCTGGTTTCCCAATGACAGTCAGGTACCAGGATGCCAGCTGTGTGCTGCTAATAAGATGAACAGAATGGTACACAGAGAGGAGACTGGTTCTGGGATGCTGATTGGTTTAAAATTTTTACCCACCTTTTCTCACTGGATGAAACATCTGGATATTCTGGGAAACAAATATCCTACACATTCAATTCAATTCCACTCATATGGAAATCAGACATCTTTGGCTTGGGAACTGAAAGATATATTGGGCTAGCCCTCCCAATTCAAAGACATTAGCACTGACTTCCTAGTTCGAAAAGTGAGGGAGTGAATTTCTAACAATCTGCACCATAATATATTCAGGTCCCAAATCTCGTCAAACACCTCAGTGACCAGGAATGCTGTCACATGATAGGTAGGAGAGACCAGTATTTCCACTTCAAAACCCTACTTAGAGAGCTTGGGAAAACATTTACTACAGAGTTAATCTTTGGCATTACATTAGCAGGTCTCCCTCTTAATTAGAAGTTAATTTCCTGGCCAATTTAGGAGAAAAAAAAAAAAAGCTCAAGGAAGCCATGGGTTCAGAAATGTTAATGCTTTCTCTCTGTCACCGAAATGGGAGAGCGCCCTCCACAGGCAGATCGGCTCTCTCCACTCTCACTGTCTGCCACTAGGTGTTGCTGGCACAAAAGTCAGAGCTGCCTGCCTCCCACTGCCTGGTGCAAAGGCCTCTGCCCAGCCCCGGACACTGCACACCAGTGCAGGCAAAGCGGCAGGCGGACAGTGCCCAAACACAAGACTCAGTCCTCACCACAAAGATTTCCATGAATTCAAAGGCAATTTTGAAGCAGAGCCTGTAAAGAATGACAACTTGACATCACGGGCCTCTGCCTCGAAATATGAGAAAATTCCATCTGATACTTCCTCGATCCAAACCACAAGCCGAGTCAGCTTCAGTTCAGCACCACTGGGTCTGTCTTTGTGCCAGGTGCGGCCCAGGTGTTTTCAGCAGCAGCCCTAAGAACCCTGCACTGTGCTTTGCACCTTTCCCAGAGGTGAGCTAAGAGGGGTAAATAAACTCATGGACCTGAGTTAGTTTTCTACGGGGTATTCTCCAGCCTATGTGGTTTAATCTATGCATACATTTAAATCAGCTTAACTCAGTGTCACAGCTAACGTTTTCTATGGAGCATGAAAATTCTAAAATCATGGTTACGGAATCTCTATCTCCTTTTCCTTTGCGTAGAGAATCCTTGGCCTTCTGTTCTCAGGAGATCCCATTTCTACCGAACTTTTACACCAAGGTTTCTTGCATGGTTCTACAAAATACTCAAGCCTTTCCTCCCCAAATCAGATTTCTGGCAGGAGAATGAGGGAAATTACAGCAGAGTGAAACTGCCAAAATACAGTCTTCCACAACTATTTTGTAGACCACATTTTCTTATCTACTTTGTAAACTTAGAATGTCAGATACCAGGCACAGTTTTGTATTTTATGTTCCTTGGCACATAAATATGAAACAACTTAACATAAAAGGCCCAAGGAGTTTAACATCCAGGAGCTGCCATCTCTTCCCCCAGGACATATACGCAACGGCCGAAGTGATGTAAATTGTGAGCATGCGCTGGCACTTTGTTCTTACACTCTGTTCACTTCAAAGCCTGAAGATGCAGGCCTGCTCCCTGAGAGGTGACAAGCTGGGATGCAGTGGTTTTGAGGTACAGTGAGAAACCCAGAGGCACTAACCCTCCCTGGGAGGGATGATGAACAAGGATTATATTGTAAGGAAATGAACCACTTGTGCAGACACATGTCCAAAACCACACTTACTCCTTGCTAAGGTGACTTCTCTAAGGAAGTAGGATAATCGATGGTGACTTTTATATTTTTTTCAAACTTTCAGAAACAGATTTGCTGAGCAGACTGGATCTATACATCCAAGTACATCTCTTAGAATATGTGCATGATTATGCTAGTGCTGTCATATTCTTGTCTATGGATACTGGCCTTCAAGACACTTCAGAAACTATTCTTGTACTTGGATTTTCTGAAACATGAAATAGGCTGATTGTTAACAAGGCTGCTGGCCACTTTGATCATAAAGATGTTTTGGTTGTAATGATAATCAGCAAAATAAGGTTCCACTTATATTTTCACTTATACTGAATTCATTTCATCTATCTTGAGCAGTGCATTAGTATGGGAGAGGTGACGGGGAATGAGAAAGACAGTGCCAGCACCGATTTGCTGTTCTTACAGAACTCCGCTTTCAGCCCATCTCTGCACCATCGCCCTTCTTAGGCCACATGGCATATGGCTTCTCCTTCAGCAAACAGATCCCAGAGAAGAGTCAGAAAAGAAAGAAACTAATGCTGATTGAGCATCTGCCAGAAACTATTAAACTCCATTGCAAATTTTTGAAATAACAAATTTGAGCCCCACATTATAGATGAGAAAAATATCAACAGGGTGAGTCATCAGGCCAGTTCTCAGCATTATGAAGCCATAGGGCTGACTCTAAAATGCCTGCTTTTCCACCATATGGCACTGCAGTGAGAGAGGACCTGTCCTCAGACACCTGAAGGGACAACACAGAGGGACAGAGAGGGCAACCAGGAGGAGACCATGTAGTCTTCCTCCCACCTCTTTCTAAACACTCACTGGAGCTGATGAGTTCCTCATTTAGAGGAACTGGGTGGACACTAGACTGGGAATCAGAAGATATGTATGCTCATTCCTGCTCTGCCCCTGTAGGCATGCAATGTCAACTTGGGAAGTCATGTAACCACCCTGGGATAGTTTCTCAGCTAGACCTAGATAATTTCAGCTCTGACCATTCAGTCTTTGAAGTTGCCATGTCTCAACTCATCGTCCTCAAGGGTATCATGTCATCTACATCAGAAGCATAAAATACCTGCTAGAAGCTTCTAGAACTTGTAAGAGGAGGATAGTAAGAATGACAGCTATTAAGACGTTATCAGGCAGTCCAAAGACAGAGTTACTAAAGTCAAATTACCAGCTTTGGTGCCTTTTAAGGAGCAAGTTTTGGGGCCTCCCCGGTTGGCGCAGTGGTTAGGCACTGTGCTGTGGAGCTGTCGGCAGCGGCAACACGAGTTCAATGCCCAACCAGGGAGATTCCCACATGGCACAGCAGACCTCTCTTGCCTCACCCACTGCTCCCCTCAGCAGTGTATTTCCATCGATCTGCCTGTTCTGCTCCCCACTCTGTCTCTGGTGACCTCTCTCGCTGCCCCACGCCTCTGGCCTGTACCCCAGCTTATATGCATAAATAAATAAATCTTTAAAAAAAGTATTAAAAAAAAAAGGCAGAAGTTTTGGGCCTGGTTCTCTCATAGATCTCTCTGCAACACCGGGTGACAGACCACAAATGCTTACCTCAAAATGTGTGCCTTAGGGGCCTCCCTGGTGGTGCAGCGGTCAAGTGCTGCACTGTGGAGCTGTCGGCAGCGGCGACACGAGTTCGATGCTCGGCCGGGGAGATTCCCACATGGCACGGCAGACCTCTCCTGCCTCACCCGCTGCTCCCCTCAGCAGTTTATTAGATCTGCCTGTGCTGCTCCCCACTCTGTCTCTGGTGAACCCTCTCGTTGTCCCACGCCTCTGGCCTGTACCCCATCTTGTAAGCATAAATAAATAAATCTTTTTTAAAAATGTGTGCTTTACAGGGTTTTCAATGCATATGCTGAAGGGAAATGATGTAATAGAAAATGTCATAAGCTGACATCAGGAGTTAGAGATTCTAGGGTCATTTCTGTCAGTTATTAAGAAAAAGCCCCAGGGGATGACATTTTCATCACTCTAAGCTCAGTCCTCCTCAGGATTTAAGTACTCCCCAGTCCTCCTCGGGTGATTCAAGACTATTTAAGGTCTCTCTCAGCTCAATGACAGCTCCACGTGCCGCCATGGTAAATGATCCCAAATCCAACCAATCATAATAGGTGTCTATTCATACAGAATGGAGTATAGTATCAGATTATTGCCCCTTGTTCAGTAGTCTTTAAGGATTAGTAATAGTGAACTCATCAATTCTAAAATGGAGTGGGGGAGGGGAAATAGTGGTATGTTCAAATAATAGCATTTCATTGGAGAAATCACAAAATTTTTGATACAGTTAACTATTACTCTCCTTTTTCTCTTCATTTGAAATTTTGCATAAAATACCTGGATAAAATGGAAGGTAACAGTATGTTAAGTGTCTAATGGGCAATTAACCCAGATCTCCTGAGTGTGAATATTTTATTAACTGTGTTACCAGAAGGGTAGGCTGACCCCAGTTAATGCTGTGGTTATGATGCAAACTAACACAGACAAACACAGTTTGTCTACAAATTTGTGAATACAAACACAGAACTAAATTCCTTAAGGCCCCCTTCACATTTCACTTGCAAAGGTGATACAAGGCTGAGTTTTATTCAGAAGAGAGAAACCAGTAAATTAATGGTCGAGTTAATATAACAAAGCTGTTTTATCCATGCCAGAAGTGTCCCCAAGCACTCTGAGCTAAACCACAACAGAAAAAATAAAATCAGACTAAAAACAACAGCAACCCTGATAGAATGAACAGAAAGGATTTAAAATATTCCAACGGCAAGCTGCCAAGATCATGTGAAACAGCAATTTAATTTCCTATGCATATGGGATTCCTAACTGGACCTTCATGGGGGAATGAATGATACAGTGTTCTCCAAGGTCTCTTTTGCCTCTATTCTAACTTGTCTGTTGACATGACTATTTGAGTCCCAAGTTTGCCAGAAAATTGAACCTCCACAGCATGTTCAAATTACTCCATTCACGAGTATGCGCTGCCAGACCATATGCCACTACTACTGGTTCCTCTTCCTGAAGCCTTGAAGCTACATAATTAAAGCACACTTGAGTACTGGAAGCCACCACCCTCACCCAAATAGCTGGGATTATTGTTGGAGTTTTCAAGAGATGAGGGATAGACCAGAGAAAGAGAATTAAACACAAAGATCATGCACACACATACCTACTCCAACTTCTAGTGGTGAAGACTCTAAACAGCACCTGGCTATCTGTCCAGGTCAGTCTCCCACTCTGCTAATCAAATTTCCATGAAAATCTCCATTCCACATGAATTCAAGTTTCCCCGAGTCTGTCCAAGAGTTAGGGGAGGCATCAGGAAGGCAAACATACACATCGGTCAGAAGCCCTGCATCAGTTCCAATGGGCTTAAAATGGCTTCCAGCCTACAGGTGTGGGGACAGCCACCTTTACACTTTGTATTAGATTGAGTGCTATAAATCTCTGTTCACTGACCTTATCATCCAATTGCCTGTAGAGACTGGAGATTTCATCATCATACTTCTCCTTTTCCTCTGCAGAGATGCCGGCAACAACAGGAGTGATATTGTCTATGATGGGGGTATTATCACAGGGCTCCAGGGTTTTCTGGTCCTTGGCACTGATCTGTTCATCTTCAGGCACAGCTTCTCCTGTAAAGCAGTGGAGAGGAATTGAATATTGAATAAATTCAGCATGCAATCCCTCCAGAAAAAGTTCCAAAAAGTCACTGCCGTAAAAACGACACACCAGCTGCTATAAAACAGCGCTGTTACATAGAATTTGTGTTCTTATTATTTGACAAGAAAGGTTGCAGTTAATTGACTAACATCAGTCTAAGGAAGAAGAGGACTACAACCTTCTACCTCTCATTAGGTAACCTGTTCTGTCAACCACAAAGGCTCTTAACTAATCCAACTCGCAGCGATCCCCGGGTTTGTTTGCACACGCTTTCCTTTTGTTGAGGAATATGCTGGGGCTTTATTAGAATCATAGTCCCTCTAGTGATTGATTCAAAGGGAAGCAAACCTCTGAGGCATCCTAATCACCAGTTAATTACATTACCAATTCATTAATAAGAAACAGTTAAATCAATGAACCAATTCACCACTATTTAACACAATACAGTGGGGCCCAAACTCCAAATCTAAGAGTCTCTGAATCTGAAGCAGGAAGTCAGGGTAGCCCCAGACCCAGGAACTCTGACACTACACAAACACAGGCTCCACTACCACCTGCTCCCCCAGGAAGTCAGAATTAATTGGCTCGGCTGGAGAGTTCAAATAGAATAATTTTCTGTGATGTCAGGTAGACCCAGGAAAGCAAAAGCAGCCATCCAGAAATTCATGCAGAGTCTACATAGCCACTTTTCAACCCGTAGAGTAGTGTTTCTTGGGGCCTTTGGAGGAAGAATTACCAACTTGACAAAGCAGACTGAGGGGCAAAGTGACATTCTCAAACTGGCCAATGGCTATCCCCAACAAGAAAATCATCTTATGAAAACAAGAAGTACACAAAAAGGATTCTATGAGACCCATGTGGCCCAATGGAATCTCTCAAATATCTTCTTGGAAAGCAAACCCAAACCAGCCGTACTTTCCCATTACAGTGTTTACCATCAACTTCACAGTTGGTTTGCTATAATCAGTGACTGTCTGCAATGTTCCGAGCCTCATTCCAGTTCTCAGCCCATAAAAAGCATTTTGTGGAAATTCCCTGGGAAAACTACCCTCAACCAGAGGGATTTTTCTCAAAACAAAACAAAACTGGGATGCTAATCCATGGCTTCCTTAACAGAATCTATCATGCCTCAGGGAACCCACTTGAACACTGTATACAATTATCTCAATATCAACAAACACTTGTGATGGGTCAGCTTTGCTGCTTAAGATTCCATTATCTCGCTGGATAATCATGAAATGGTGTTGGTGGCCCTCCATGTCAAATAAAATTAACACCCAATGACTTCACTTTTGTACCACAGTTTCTTTTGAAGCAACAACTTGGAATAAACAAAATGTAGAATAAATTACTACTTTGCTAAATACAAAACAAAACCAACCCTTTTTTCTTCTAAAACTCAGCAAGGCTGTACTGTACCTGTCTTTTTATAAAATTGTTGACCTGAAACAAAAGCAGAATATCAGAGTAGCCTCTGAACTGAACCTGAACCAAATCAATATTTCATTCAGTTCAAATTCCTGGTTTAAAACATCTATCAATGACCTCTGTGTGCAGACTGGATTTCATCCAACTAAAGAATCTATATTCTCTACAGCCTGCTAAATCCACAAGCTATAAAAGCAGTAACGTGTTCTAGGCCCTAAGGATTGAATATATATATATATATATATTTTTTCTAATTATGGAATATACACTAAAACTTGAAAGTCCTTCCCCGCCTGTTCCAATTCTAGTTCCTTGCCAGAGAAATGCACCACTAATGCTGAGAAATGTCCTTCCCCTACTTGGATCATGACTGTCTCTAATTTTTCAATTCTAGCTTCTGCAATTTCTAAGCAGGGCAATTCAATACAGTGTGAATTTAATCTTCCAGCGAAAGCATGATAAAGGTGAAATTCTTAACTGTCCTGGACCAGAACTCAGCCCAAATATGGTTCTATTACCCATAAGCCAACTCAACCCCAGTGCAAAGGAAAGATACAAAAATGTCCTATTCTCTGTGTTCTTTGGTTCCAAATGGCCAGAGAGGTTGTAGTATCACAAGCCTGGGTGGGCTAAAGAAGCTTTGATACATCTTTAGGGTGAGGGAGGAGTCAGGAGTGAGCCCCATATTATAGAGGGAAGTGACCTGCCCTAAACAAAGTCACAGGCCTGACCCCTGTGCAGCTGCCCTTTCCTGCCACTGAGGAATTACAGCATCACAAATCCTAGTGGTCCAGCAAGTTAGCCAGCTCTGCTAGGGGGCATCCTGCAAGTGACCACAGACTCTGCATACTCATCTCCAGTGTTCCAGGGCAGGCACCAAGCTATGCCGCACCTCTTAACATCTCATTAATCACAAGTCCACCTTCTGATTATTCTCTTGATTTGCTTTTTTGTAAATGAGAGGAAAAAATGATGGCTCTCACACAGAATTGTCTAAAGCTTAAAGAAAAGAGCATAGGTAAAAAGCACAAAAGATGTTATTATAAAGTCCATCTATTATTCCTGCCTCTCCCTGACAAACTGTCAACTTTTTTTAAGACTTTGCAGGAAAGATGTCATTTTTACTTATTCTGAAATTAGTGTTTCTGGGGTCTACACAATAGCATGATGGTTGGAAACCAGTTCCAAAAGTAAAAATGTAAAGCACCATCCGGCCATGCGATTTCCTTTCAGATTTATTTTTTATAATTAAAACAATATTTAAAGCCTAGAACAGACTTTCTTTTTTCTTTTGAAGAATTCTCTGAATCAAAGCATCAACAAGTCACCCACAAAGCGACATCTAAACAACCAGCTCTTGCCAGTTTCTATTCTAAAGGTCAGGCAGTCGGGATTATTTCTTGCAGCAGTAGTTCAGGCCTAGAAGAACAAAGCAGCGACACGCAGGAACAAAAGCAGCAGGCATCTGTGGAAGAGCGCCATTCCTGCTCAGAGAGGAAACCAAGGGCTAGTTTTCCAAACACTGCTGTCCTTCAAAGGACTGAGAAAATGACTTCCAGAAGCGTCCTTGGTAACTACACTGTCCAGTTCACAACACGTCTGGGGATTGTAAATTCCCAACACTATGCAAGACCTGACACTAAGCAATCTGTCTCCATGGCAATCTCACCACGTTAATCGAGAATATTCTCTGCACTGCAGTGGACCGAGTCTCCAGAGAAGCCCCCACAAGGTGATCACGGAGTAACTGATGTAACGAGGAAGACAGCTGCAAACAAACCCTGGAGAAATGCACCCTAAAATCTGTGGTGGGAGAATGACCACCAAATGTAAATTAGCATCTATTTTAAAATTTCTTTGAATTTATCCCGAGGCTTATAGGAAAGTGCTTGTAATATTGTAAAGCATCTGATTTTCTAGAATGAAAGCTGCCCCCCTACCCCCCACTAGAAACCTTTTTTAAATAAGCATCCTGGCATTTCCTATTGTCAGATGTAATTACCTTTAAGGACTAAAAAGATTTGTGTGTACACAGGAGCATTCACTCGGAGCATACCTATAAGGTTTGCAGTGCATTTTAATTACAAAATGAAACCTCCCAGAAGGCATAAATAGCATTTCTATAAAAAGTAGAAATCCATCGATTGCAATAAACAAGGACTGACTAATCAAAAATTCTTGTTAGGGATATTAAAAATTCTAAAACAGGATTTTTGGTGTGTTGTTTTTTTTTTTTTTTTTTAAGGAAAACCACTAGACTGCCAGTAATTCATTAAAATTTCACACATGAAATAGCAACGAGCTAGTTATCCTTTTCAGAAGTTGAGTCCCTGAAGCCTCTGGAGAACAGAGAAAGGTAATTGCATTCTCTCTGCAACTTCAGGGCAGAGATTTGCTGGTCACTCACAGCTTCCGCCAAAAACCACAGCAGATCTGGCAGAGGAGGTGCTTTCTTTTAATACCAATTAAACAGGCCCAGTGGCAGACCTAATGGTAGGTAATTTCTATATCAAAGAAACGAAAAGGAAATCTTTGAGTTGCCAGATGGATAAGAGCAGCTGGATACAAGATGTCATTATATAAACGCGAGGTTTAAGAATAAAATCATAATCCCATAAGGGATTATTTTGCACACAAATAGTATCTTTCATCCTAGTTCCTAAAAAATATTGTAAGCAGCTTAAAACATTCTCTAATGCCTCCTAGAGTAACTTTCTAATAAACTGGTCACTAAGGACTCTATATTCTCTTTACATTCCTAACCTCTTGAATAAATTACCCCATTCGGCTACAAAGATACTCCTGGAGGTCAGTATTTCTACTGGTGTTCAATTGTGCTCTCAAAAGTAAATTTGATTTCCGAAATGAAATGCTAACTGAGCTTCCACTGTAATCATGAATCAGAAAGGGGAGGCTGCATCTTCTACATATTTAATACCAGAAGAGCCAAGTGTGTTCTAAACTGTGAAGGCCGCACAGCTCCACAAAGGCCCAGGCTGGGCTCAAGGTTACAGATTTTCTTGTTAGGGAACCAAGTCTGCTGATCTGGCAGGTTCTCATTTGGAAACAAATCTGCTTTAGAGATTGCCGATTTTTCCACACCTTCTCCGCCTGTGATGAAATTATTTTCTTTGTGTGACTTCAGCAGATGGGGTAAATCTATATCCACTCTGTTATTTAGCATTATATTTAATTATTTGAGAGATGCTATATTTAATTATTTGAAAGACACTGCAGATGTGACATACCGTCAGGTTATTTTCCTGCACTCCGGATGTCTAAATTTTCAGGACATTTGTTTTCTGACTTCAGCCCCCATAAATAAAACGTTAGCATTTTTAAAAGGGGAAAATTCAAAGACAGCATGTCAGAGAAGCAGCTATAGTCTGACCAGGCAGTGACAGGGAACTATGGACTCCCCGGGGCCTCTGAGTGTCAGGACCCCAGCCTTCAGCCCTCCCTCCCCTTCCTCCTGTCCTGACTACTTGATGGATTAGGGCGGGCAGGGGAAAGGTGCACTGGGAGTTGTAATTCA
>PVIJ01004612.1:91633-115309 GCA_004024925.1 Scalopus aquaticus
AAAGCTCTTTCCTTCCACAGCCAAAGCACACCACCAAGCTCATATAATGTGAGATGGGGGAAAACAGAGGCAAGGGTTCACTCCAAATGTGGCCTGTTGGGAGCCCTGCCAATTCATCCCAGTTGCCTGAGTCTCTGGAGAAGCTGAAGGTGCCACAGCTTCTCCAGTTGAGCCTAGTTCCTCAGCTCTTCATTTGGTTCTGGGAGTCATACTTTTTCTTTTTCATTAAGCCAGGCAGGGTCAGTTCCTGTTACTTGCAATCCAACTGGCACACTGGGGAATTGAACCAGGGAAGCAGGTGGCTCTCCTTAGTCTTTCTTCATTAAAAAAAAAAAAGTGTGGCCTCCTTTAGGCACATGCCCAGAGCTATCCTGACTTAATGGCAGTATCAGAAATGAATGAAGCTTTGGTGTAAAATAGACATTACAAGGCACAGACCTTATTCTGAGACTCAATATTCTATGTGCAGAGAAAACTGGCAGGTTTGCACTCTTAAAGTCACGCATTAAGTTACAAGAGGCTGACAGTTGGTTCAGGAGGTGTGGAGTCAGGACCTTGGAGGGAGAACCAGCCTGTAGGCATGTAATGGACAGGACACTTTCACGACTTTTGAGTGATTCGGGGAGTGCACGCTTATCTGGCAACTGTCCCACCACCGCCCACTGAATCAGACTTTTCTCCCTTCAGTTGTTCACATGAGGTACCTGGAACCAATTTGCAGTTAAAGCACCAGATTACTTTACCTTTCTCACTTCCTTCTATCCCTACCTTTTTTATATTAACAGCAAGCAGGAAAAGGCCCAAGCAGGGACACACATGTACGCATGTGCACACACACATTTTTCTCTGCTCCCCTACAACTGGAATATATCGGTCAAGCTTTCATTATAAACACACCAGGCAGGGAAAGAAATCTCTTTCCCAGGGGAGCGTGCACTCAATTGTCAATGCTCCTTTGAGTCGCTCAGAAGGCAATGTGGAAACATCAACATCCAGGAAACTTTGAGATGAGCTAAGTGGCTGCCTCCTATCAACCTAGAACCAATGTGTGTGTCAAATTTCAGAGAGCTGGAAATAACCTGCCACTCAGATTTTAGTGGAGAGCACTGCCGCTTCTCCACTCCATTTTCAGAAGCCTGGCTTTCCAGTTGACACAAACCAACCAGGCCCTCCTAACTTGAGGAAGTAGGACTAACGCACAGAGAACCACTAAAGGGGTCCAGTCCTTTTTTGGGGGGCACGGTCCTTTTCACACTCACCTGACTGGCCTAAACACAGATCACTAGAACGATGTGCAGGCAGCACAGACAGCAGAAGACAACTTAGGAGTCGCGTGCCCTCTGCACAGACCCCAGCCCTACCAGGATATTGCCCCTCCATGAGTCTTCCAACCTGTCCAAACCTCAGTGGCTACTGGAGAATGAACTGCCCAGCCAAAAAAATAGGACAAAAGCCTGGGTTGGTTTGCTGTGTGTGTGGCTACAGCTAGTCCTTGTGATGCGGCTGTCCTCATAGTTACTCAAAGGAGTGCTCCCTGATTCCCTGACCTAGCTCCCCCCTTCCAACCTGGTATCACTAGAGATGGTTCTCCACACTGAAGAATTTTTTGTTTCCACGAAAATCTTTAAAATACAAGTGCTTGCTTGGGAGAAGGAAGAGCTACAGATCCCCCTTCTCCCATCACAGCCACTTCAGTGATTACAGTGGCCCCTTGGTCTCCAGAGGGACTGGTTCCAGGATTCCTGTGACAATCTAAATCCAAGGACATTCAAGTCCCTTATTTAAAATGGTGCAGAGTTTGCAAATGCCCTATGCTCACCCTCCTGTAAACTTGAAATCATCTCTAGATTACTTAAACACCTAATATAAATGTTAAATAAGTAACTGTCATACTACATTGTTTAGAGAATAAAGACAAGAAAAAATGAAAATACATGTTCAGCGCAGACATGGCCATCTGAGTCTAACCACATAGTAGGTATTTTCCAAACACAGTTGGTTGAATCTGCAGATGGGGAACCAGTGGATACAGGGGGCAGATTGTATATGGTAATGGAGGGGGGGGTCCTCTCAAGAGTATCTCCCTCGTTTCTTCCCTATCATTCATAGGGGGACCACACCCTACCTATGCTTTTAATTACTTCCTAAACATCAGTGACTCTCAAACTTTTCTTTCTAGCTCAGCCCTAACTTCTTATTTGATATTTTCACCTGGATGTTCCACAGCTACCTCAAACACCACCTCATCTCCCTTTCCCCCTGCCCCCCACTTTCCCCAGCCTGGTTCTTCTCCAGCATTTTCTATTTCAGCGACTGTTTCCAACCTCCATCCAATTCAGCAAGCCAGAAAATGTTATATGCCTCTCTCCCCAGATCCAATTTCCTACCAAACACTGCAGATTTTACCTCCTAAATACCTCTCTGGTCCATCCATTGCTTTCCCTTATCAGTGTCATCTCTCCCAATTCAACTACTGTAATCTCATCCCTGGAAGACCACACTAGTATCCCTGGACCTTCTCCCACTCCACTTCAGACTATTCTTCAACACAATCAATGGATCTTCAAAAATGCAAATCTTACCATATGATCTGCAGCTTAAGCTCCTTGAATAGCTTCTCACTGCTTCAAAGATAAGGACAAAAATCCCCCCAAAGGGCTTCCCTGGTGGCGCAGCGGTTAAGCGATGCGCTGTGGAGCTGCCGGCAGCGGCGAGGCGAGTTCGACGCCCAGCCGGGGAGAATCCCACATGGTGCTGCAGACCTCTCCTGCCTCGCCCGCTGCTCCCCTCAGCAGTGTATAAGATCTGCCTGTTCTGCTACCCGCTCTGTCTCTGGTGAACCCTCTCGCCGCCCCACGCCTCTGGCCTGTACCCCAGCTTGTATGTAAAAAAATAATAAAAAAATAAATCTTTAAAAAAAAAAATCCCCCCAGGCCAGTGTTCCTAGTCCCAGCTTTCCACACTGGCCTTACTGCTCCCACTCCAAGGGCCTCCCACCCCTATTCCACCTTGCACCTCCTAGTTCATCTGGCTAACAGATATGCTTCTCTCAGATCTTATTTACTTATTGTTGGAAACCTTCAGTGAAGTCTCAGTCAAGAGCAGGGACCCTGTTATGATAACACTTATCACCTGATACTTTCCCTTCATGGAATCAGCACTGACCATCATCACTGCGCTTATTGATTGTGGCTGGCGTCTGCCTTCCCCATCAGACTGTAAACCCAGAGGGGCACACACCAAGTCCGGGTAGGTATGTTTGGCCTGTAAGCTCCAGCCTGCATTAAGCCCGTTGTAGGGTACATGAAAAAAATCAGTTTTTTCCACCCTCCCACCAAGGATAGACACCTGCAGGCCTGCACGCATGCCTGATGGCGAGCACCTGGAGCAGGGTGTGGGCCTGCGGGAGCGGGCGCACCTGGGCCTGGAGAGACTGGGCTTATAAGGGCGGCATCACAGAGCAGAAGCAGCAGCAGAAGGATAAGGAGAAGCAGCGGGGAGCAGCAGCAGCAGCAGAGGACTGTGTGGCAGCAGAGGACCCTGTGGCAGGGTACAGTAGAGAGGCCACTGGAGAGCGCCAGAGAAACTGAAGATTCATCAGGGACTGGGAGGCCTGCCAGCCTCCTGGCCCCCTGGCCCCCTGGCCCCCCAGCCTGCCCTGTACCTGGTTGCCTCACTACAAAAGAGCATTTAAAAGCCTGAAAAGCCACCGAGGGCCCCAGGACTCCTCTTTTACCAGCCTGCCAGCTCCATAGAAAACCTGAGCCTGTGCTCGTCCTGCCCCTACACCTGGGCTTACTTAACATGTGTTTACTGGAAGTCCATCATGCACAGGAAACCATATGTTTTCCCAAATTATGTAACATTACAGGGCTTATGTCGGATCACACTAATAGGCATAGAAAGTAATAAATTTCTGAGTAGATTTGCAAGGTGGACAAAGTGGAACAAACAGTTAAAAAGATGCCAAATGGAAAGACCAAGAGGGGGAGAGTGTGCAAAAGAGACACTAGGCCTGAGGGTGAGTCAGACCAACAGGGTAATGGGCAGACGCTAAGGACAAAGGTGATTGAGAATTGGTGGGTTAGAGCTTGGGAGGGACAGGAAAAGACAGAAAAAAGCAAGGGTAGCTGCCCACTCCACAGTGCTTCTAAGGCCAGTCCCCCCTCCCTTCACCCAAAAAGCTTTACTGAATGTTCCAGTCACCCAGCAGAGAACTGACCCAAGAGGATCCCAGAAATAGAACAAAATCTCATATAGCCGCTCTCTGCCTTGCCAAGAACCCCTCCCCACTCTCTTACTCCTGCCAAATTGCAAAAAATCATCCACCCAGGTGCTGAATTATTCAATTATTCTAGCAGCTTTCCATACACATGTGCAGCTAGAAAATCTTCCAAAAAGAAAAGAATCATGTTATTTAGGCTACTGGGTCATTTTTGAACCTCACTGGAATCCTTGCTTACCACATAATTGCTTTTCAATTAAACAGCAGCTCGTTGCCACCCCACCCCCAAGCAAAAAGCAGCCTCAAACATGTAATCACAAGATGATGTGCTAACTCTGCAGTTACAAACAGGTGGGCTACCTCCTCATCCTGCCCAGCAGCCCCGGGGCCCTACACTCACCGGAGACAGGTCTGCTAGCGCACTTGAAATAAATACTGAACACAGCAGCAAAAAATCTGAAGAACAGTCCCCAACTATCTGCTACCCAACCTGCCTTGTATCAGTACAAAAAAAAAGCCTTCAAACTTCTAACCTCTATCACAATTTAAAATTACCGAAATCACCCATCAGCACTTGGATCTAGAAACCCTTCTCAATGCCTCACCCACTACCACCCACCCCCTCCGTGTTAGCTCTTTGAGATATTTTCTCCTAGTAAAACAAAACAAAACCAAAGGAACATTTTGGGGGAAAAGAAAAACCAGTCACGAAATAAGTCTGTAGACTCCACTTCAGCACGGAGCCTCTTCAGGAGGTCTCTATTTCTGGCTCCGAAGAAGCAGAGCATGAAGATGAGTCGGGCATAAACTGCAAATATTTGCCAGAGGTGATTTTTTTAACCCCAAATCAATTATAAAATTCACAGAGGAGAGGATGACATTTCTCATTTTAATAAAAATCAATCTGAGTCACAAAGTCTTAGGCACTATCCTCTAAAACTCAAACACTCCTTCCAGAGAACAAATGACAGCAATAGATACAGGGGCATTTCCCTGGAAACAGATTAAGGCAACCTTGCAAACGGTCACTTGCCACATTGAGAATGTGTGTCAGACTAGTGACCCCAGCAGTGGGTGGGGGTGGCTGCTGTGCCAGGAAGGAGAACACACGAGCTTGCTCACACGGGTGGGAGAACGGAGCTCCAGCACCCACCTTCTCAAAGCCAGCAGCCCCGGGGACAAGCAAGCTCACACTCAGCTCTTGGCCTTCCTTGCCAGCCCTCCTTACCATTTCTCCACCTGTTTAGCTCCATCTCCAGATGCTGGATAACATTCTTCAAAGTCTTGTTTTTCTCTTTCTCTTTTTCATATTTCTTCTTCCATTCTTCTGCTGTCAGTTCCAGGTTCACAGAGACTGTGTTCTTGATAGTCTTAGCTCTGTGGTTTTAAAACACAAGGAAAAAAATGTTGAGAGCAGGTATAACCATTAGTAAAATCAAGAATATAATTAAGCCTGGAATTCTTTTCACATCAAAAGATGGGAAAGCTGTGGGATATGGGAAAGCAGGAAGAATCTGGGACTTCTACTCCTAGCTTTTAAACAATGACACTGCTACTCCTAAAGCGTCAAACTCACCTCTTCCTTTTTACCTTTACCTCCTGCAAGTCTGAAATTCAATGAATTTTCACTTGCACTGTTTCTCAGGGTCACCTCTTTCTCTAGTCCCTCTGCCACCATCTTAGTGTATGTTATCAACCCTGACTTAGGCTGATAGCCTTTTCAAGCAGCCAGCACATTCCTTTAAGCATTTTTAAGCAAACTTTAAGCATCTGCATAACCACTGCCAGTTTCCATTCAATTCGATTAACCTTTCTGGAACACTGGGGAGATATGAAGACAAATGAGCCCACGTCTCTGACTCCTCAGAGCTTGCAGCTCCTCATATCACCAATACAGACTGAAGTGACATAATCAATTGTTTCTCTTACTCACATTTGGAATCTAGAACTATCCCTGATGTACTGAACACATTGCCTCCTGGGCCATGATGGCCAGGAGAAATAAGGGTTCCTGCTGAGCACATCCCAACCCCAAGATAGCCAAGTGTCAACCATGGAGGATTGGAAAATTCTCAAATCATCTCATTTTTCAAGAACGTCAGAAAATGAGATTTTTATTGGTATCCCTCAGTTTAAAATATTTTTTCAAAATGTGTGGAATAAGCATGTCTAATAGCCACCATTTTGCCACTTCTAAAATAAAAGATGAAGTATATAGCCTGGGAGTGGGGGCGGGGGTGATGCCACAGTGGGTGTTTGGATAGTAATTCAAAGGAGCAAAGGCCAACAGCAGCACCAGCTGATACTAAAACAAAAGACCCACCTCCTCATGAGTAGAAATGAAACGTAAGTAGACCTGTCCAAAAAAGGTAATTGGCCATGGTAGAATTTCACCCACTACTGACTTTTGAAGATGATAAAAAACATTTTAAAAATATGTAATATCTTGGTTTATTTGCTATTGACTGTTTATTATAAACTCCCACCAGGCCTTGTACTATCATATTTGCCAGCACTATCTGATGTCTGATTTGGATTAATTACTGTTGTCAACAAATGATATTTTGGACATGATTTCTATCTCGGTGGAAGAAATACAGCAGTTCTCACCAGCATTACAGATGTCATTCTGAAAATTAATCCCTAAAGCAGACAACTAAAAACTCAACTGTCAAAAAAGGAGTTAAAAGATTTCTATGTAGACTCCACTTAGCATAATTCTCCCTCATTCACAGTAGCTTGAGGCTGCTGTCCCCAGAAGTGCTTGGCTCTAATTTTTCAAATAGCAGTGATTTTATTTCTCCTTTAAAGTCTACACCAGCCTTACGCCCTCACTTTTCTTTCGAACATCCTCAGGCGATGTCGTGGATGTTTCTTAGATTCAAGCACAAAAACTGCAGCATCCACGATCACTGAGCAAGTCAGAAAGTGCAAAGCAGCCTTAGGGCCCAAATGCTTGTGAACAGGTAGGCTTACACTTTGAGGCTACCAATGTTACTTTTTAAATCATAAATAGTCTTTTCATGACTTCTAGTGCTACCAAAAAAAAAAAAAAAAAAAACACAACACGGGGCCTCTATGATATACTCATGCACATTTGTCCAGAAGTATAATTTTGTGAGCAGACCCAGCAAGGCTGTCACTGGTATAACTGGTCTTTATTCTCAAAGTTCTCTCAAGCTGTTCAGGAAATTCTTTTTCTGTTACTTACATAGTAATCAGGGTCCTGGCAGGAAAAATTGCGTAATTGGGAAGAGTTTAACAAAGGAATGGAATGTGTACTGGGAATTACCAGGGGCATGATATACCCCCGTATTAGAGAGAGGAGAGCAATTACCGCCCTCAGGCTGAAAGGGCCCAGGGGGATGCGAGCTTTAAAAAGAAGGGTGCCCACTGGCAGCATTAACATCAGTCTTTAATCCAGAGATGTGGCCAACCCAAAGTAGCCCCAAGAAACTAACACCCTGACCTCACTCTCTTTTCGCCTTCTGATCACCTATTCAGAGGCCTTCCCCTCCAGTCAAACCCAACCAGAAGCCAGAGGCAATGGAGCCCACTGCAGTCATCTAAACTGGCCACTCGTCAGGGCACAAAGCAGAGACAGCTCAGAAATGATCCAAAAGAGCAAATGGAAGATACGCAACCCACCTCACATTTGGAACTGAAAACAATGGTGGAAAACCATACGTCATATCATCACCCTAGACTTTATTCCATCAGAAAGGGGGCAGGGCATGTTGCCTCTTCATTCACTGAAGGTAGAAGATGAAGAAACCGTTTAACACTGATAAAGATGTTCATTCTCTCAAACTTGTTCTACAGTTTAAAGTAATATCAAATAAAATCCCAAAGTTGGCAAGCATGTATAGAAATCGACAAGCTCATTCTAAAGTGTATAAAAGAAATGAAAAGACAATTTTGAAGAACCAAGAACCAAGTTAGAAGATAATCCTACACCACTGAAACACAGATATTTATTTAAACCAATATTACCTTGATTATAAAAGAAGAATCAACACTAATTATAAAGTCATAGTAATTAAAGCAATTATTAATTTAATAAACAGTGCACAAACTTTGGGATAGAATAGAATGAATTGTCCAGAAACACTTCATCATGTAGTCATCTGATTTATGATGAAGGTGCCCTTAGAATACACTAGGAAAAGAAGATCCTTTCAATACATGGTACTAAGGGGGTAATTATTATCTACTCCCCCAACACCTTATAAAAAATTCTATTCTACATGGGTTGTACATACAAATGTGAAAGGTAAAATGACAAAGTCTTTAGAAGAAAACAAAAGAATATCATCAAGACCTGGAGATAGCAAAGATTTCTTAATTAGGGCACAAAAGATGAATTTAAGACTTTATTAAAACTTTGAAACCTCCCTTCTAAAAGTGACTACTAAAAGAGTTAATATGTAAGCCAACAAGTGGAATAAGATATGTGCAACACACATATTTCACAAGAACTTACTTAGAAAAACTCTCATAATTCAAAGAGAAAAAAGCAGAGTGAAAAAACTGGGCAAAGATTTGCTTAGGTAGTTCATAAAAGAAGGGCCAATAAATACCCAAAAGGGGAGGGGGAGTTTGGAAGGGGAGCGGTATCTAACATCATGCCATCAGGAAATGCAAAATAAAATTACAGTGAGATACCTTTACACGTCCAATAGAGAGGCTAGAAATTTTTAAACCGATACCAAGGAAGGTGAGGATGTGCACTCAATTGCTACTCAAGGGATTGTAAATTATTCCAATCATTTTGGAAAACTCTTTGCTACTATCTGTCAAAACTGAGTATCTCAAATGAGCAAGCAATTCTACTCCTAGGTGTAAACCCAACAGCACTCGTTAACCTTAAGATTATGACTCACCAATATCACAGTAACTTCCTTATGATAGCTCCAAAGTTAAAACGATCCAAACATTTATCACAAAACAATGGTTCATTAAGTGCTATATTCATGGGCCTCCCTGGTGGCGCAGCGGGTTAAGCGCATCACTATGAAGCTATCCGGAGTCACTGTAACACGAGTTCGATACCCGGCCAGGGAGATTCCCACATGGCGCGGCAGACCTCTCCTGCCTTGTCCACTGCTGCCCTCAGCAGTGTATTTCAGTAGGTCTGCCTGTTCTGCTCCGCACTCTGTCTCTGGTGAATCCTCTCACCATCCCACACCTCTGGCCTACACCCCAGCTTGTATGCATAAATAAATAAATCTTTTAAAAAAAGTGCTATATTCACAAAACAGAATATTATATAACCATAAACAATAAACTACTACTACACCTAACAATGTAGATAAATTTCAAAGACACAGTGTTCCATAAATGAAACCAGATATAAAGTACTACTGTATGATTTTATTACATAAAGTTCAGAGACTGGCAATAATAATCTGTATTGCTAAAAGTCAGGATGATACCCTGGAGAGTTGGGTATTGACTGCCAGGATACAAAAATAGGTTTCTAAGATGCTGGGTAGTAGCTATTTTTACACCATTCTATGTATATATACATACACACAATTGTAAAAATTTGTTGCTGCACACTTATAGTTAGGCACTTTACAACATGTAATATTCAAGAAAAATAAACTAACATAGAAAGAAATCAAGTCAGATACAAGTATTAGCCAGTATTTATTCTAGATCATGAAATAAGCTAGAGCTACTAAGAGAAATTGAATTTCTGTGCCCCAGAGCTTTCTTTTTTATATAACAAATATAATCCTAACTAGGATGCTTAAATTAACCATGTAAAGTGAAATAGATTTTCAGTCCCTCACTCCCCTAAGAAAACTACAGTGAAATAATGTGGGCATCTGCAATTCTTTACTTTTTACCATGAACTTTGTAATTCAACAGAATAAAGGAACCTAATGACCAGGCGCTGTGTGAGCCTATCTTTGGCCACTCACTGTTCACTTCCCTCCTTGGGAATGTTTAGTCTGTCGCCGTCAGTGCGGATCAGGTAATGGTCTGCTCTTTTTTGCCTTGTCCACTTTAGACACGTCCAAGTGTTTTCCGACATCCATACTCCTTATTTTGATATTTTCCACATACTTTCTAGCTGCAACCAGTGAAATTACATTATATCCAGACTCTGTTCAACACAGTGAATCAGCACAGATCCTGGGCCTGGGCTGCCTGTGGACATGATTCAGGGACTTTTGTGTTCTGGGTGTGAGCATGTATACACATGCATGTGCATTTACTGCTCAGCCTTCTCTCCAAAACACGTTCCAGTAGCTTACAAGGAAACATAAAATCAACAGGACAGCAGAAATAAAGAAATGTTCATTGAGGCAGGTTTTTAAATTTTGTCTAGCTGAAACTGTATAGCAATAGTGCTATCGCCCAGCCTTATAGTTCTGGGTCATTATCTTTTTGATATAGGAAACCAAGTCAGTAATCCACAGGAGGCTTCCTGTAACCATGGACTTATTGCTCACTTATCTATACAGGTCAATCTCACTGCGGTAACATTTGATTAATCCAGCGACCTGGTCACTCACAAAGGAGCACAGAAATGTCTTGGGTCTAGATTTCCAAAGACCTTCCAATTGGTTTTCTGCAAGAGCCCCCCAAGTTGTATACAGAAATAAATATCTATTCCACAAATTAGAACAATAGCAGACACTAAGCAAAATCCTTACTAAAGGCAACTTAAGGTAAAATTTAAGATTAAGATTCCTCCCCTAATAGCAAAACCCACTTAGCACAAATGAGCCAAATCTTGAGGGTGCAATTATCAGGTTGTCTATTTTGTGGTTTTTGTTGTGGTTTGCTTCAGAGAGCCAAGCACCGCTTAAATAATATATGATACAGGTTTGTCCCAGATATATTTCTTCTCACCAAGGGGAGGAAACTAGGGCCAGTTTTTGAAAGACTTCAGAGCTAATGAATGTTAACCACCTTCGGAGAAGCAGACCAAGCACAGCAGACAGAGCAGAGGTCACGGTGCATCTCCCACTAGATGCCCAGACAGAGAGAGTTATGTCAGAAAAGGGTTTGATTAGACATATTCCCTGAAGAAAGGAAGATGGTCTCTCTACCCGCCAGCATTCCATTATTTCCTCGCCTGCACCTCTCGGTCCCTGCCACTGAATTTACAGTGCACACACTCAAAGTCCAGGCTTCTAAGATTGCCCATCAGGTGCACTTCCACCATGGAAGCTGAGCCCTAAATTGTCTATTGTCTTTCCACAGTCAACATACAAATAAAATCTTTGAATTATTCATGCTGGATCTATCCAAACCCTTGGTGCCAAAGGTATGCTGGTTCAGGTCTCTTCAAAACTGACTGATTTGTCCCCTCAAGGCTCCCATTTCCTTCATTACCACCTCAAATCTTCCAAGATAGTTGGTTGAGTGATCTGAATTCACACTTCTAACATTTATAAAAACTCCTTTTTTATAGTGTTTATATAAAGTTTATAGAACACTTTTACAGTGTTCTACAAGTACTTTAGAAGAATAGTTAAAAACTAAAAAAAAATAAGTACTGGAAGCCACAGGGGGGAAAAAAGCAATGAATATGCTCTAACTTGAGGGCCCAGCCCTGTGCAGCAAATGGTCTACTTGCCCAGGGTCCAGATTTTTTTTTGACTCTGCTGCCTGAAGGAGCTACCTCCTCGATAGATTCAAAGATCTTTGAGAACACCACAGACAGCTTCTGCTTTCTTGCTAGCACAATGCTGGGCATTCAGGGAATTGAGGAGACCAGGCCTGACTGGAAAGTAGAGCCAGAATTCACCACTGAAACCAAAAAACAGACACAGGGATGTTTCTCCTTTAAATTCCAGTCCCTCATCCAGAATCCTCATGCTGCTGACTTAGGAGGCTGCCCTCAGGCACCTGTAGACTATCAGGTTTCTACTGCTTCAAAGAACATATTATTGTTTTATTCAGAGCATCAATCCAGTATAGCCTAGCAACAAACACTGACTTCCTTCATGTCTGTGAAAGAATCACGTAGGAATAACTGAGGAACCTCATGCTGCCCTGAGGTCCGGCCACCCCAGCAACAAGAACATAACGAACACTCATTACACTGAATTTGGGATGTGCCTGGCAGTCTTTTCTGAGTTCAAAGTGCTTAATCTCATTAGCTATCAGATACCATGTCTAATCCGATGTTCAGACTCATGTCTGCTGTGTATTTGGGTTCAATGAGTATATCTAACAATAAAGTAGGTAGTGGCCCCATAGAGAAGTTAAATGTCCTCAAAGAATCCATTAAATAACTGAGGGACAAAGGAAAGGGAACAAAACCTCACATATTCCTAATTATAGGCTGGAAAACAAACCCGATCTAACCCAAGCAAACCTCTGGTCTTAATGGTGTCACAGTCCAGCAACTGCTCTAATGCTCCGAGGAATCCTACATAAGAAGCTTTAGATACATGTGTTCATTCATTTGAGAAGCAGTTATTTGTTGATCACTGACTGTACCTGAGTTATGTTGGGTGTTTGCAGGGGGAAAGCCAGCTGTGAACCCAGTCCCTGAGCTCATATGGGGCCTAGTAACTGGGTGACACATAAGATTGTAGAACAACCTACTTGACTTGAAAATATAATTGACATACTTTTTATTTCCTGGAATACCAAGTATTTCTTTACTGTTTACTCTAGAAACTTAATTGTAACTCTACTTCACTTGGTCCTTTCCCTTATACTGCACTCCTGTTTCTTACATGACGTTACATTCAGGTAAGTGCCACCCGTTATGTGACTTTTTCAAGCCTCAAGGCATCTGATTGCTGAAGACTGTTGAAGGAAAAGGGGAGCCTAGAATTACTGAACACCTATTACATGCCAGCCCTTGTCTGAACTGAAAACTGAAGCAGGTCATTTACCCCTACAATTCTTGGACGTGAACATTACTCTAACTCTTTCTTCATGCGAGGATGCTCGCATGTAAGGATGAGGGACAGAGAGAGGTAAATGAGAGAATGGTTCAGTAGCAAAAGATTCTCTTAAAACTGAAGTTACTGATGACAGAGGTCTGTGCTCATCAAGGTTCCCGAACAACAAGTCACATGTAAGAGGCTGTCAGTCAAACAATAAGTCGCTTCATCCTATGACAGCTTGGGTATGGTACCTAGTGGTTTTGAGGCTAAGCCTCAATTTCATCCTCTCTACAAAGGGGAGATAATATCTACCTGGTAGACTTGCTATGAACATTTTGCCACATGCTTGTCACTTAAAGCCCTAGTGGTAATTACACTGCAGCTGATGGCCTCACTAAGATCAGAGGAAATGATCATTTGTACTTATGCCTAAAACTCTCCCTATATACAGCACACTAAAGGTGGCAACCTTAAGACAGAAAACCCAATGCCTAAGAATGAATCTGGCTGCAAAGGTTCAGATTATTTTTGCTTTGAGGTAAGAAAAAATGTTTTTGAAGAAATGTTTCCTTTATAAATACATTTAGTGTTACTTTATACTAAGCTATTTTCAGAAGAAATCTTCAAAGCCAAACTTTAAGAAAGGTGGGAGTGGGAGGGAGATATGGGAGGCAGAATGATCCCCACGGAACTGTTTCCCACAGGCAGAGACTGGTAGCCCCTGACCCTTGAGGCAAATGAGCATATCCTTGTGTCACTCACTGTCCTAAGCATCTGGCTAATCAGGGAAGTGATCTGAGAGGAAGTAATGAACTGGAATCCAGTTTAAAAGATATGTTAGTTCTACAGCATTTCATTGTGAGTATTATTTATTTATACATCCCACAGGTGCCATGACTATGTAATTCTATCTTCTCTTGAGGACTCAGGAAATGACTGGGGTTTAATACAGTTTAAATAAGCCATAACAATTTCCCATACAGAATGCCCATACCCATCTGTCCTTTCTCTTGGCACCTTAAACTATTTCTCAGGCGTAACCACACAGCACACTCCTGGGAAGAAGGCAGGAGCAGCATTCTGTGCATCCATTCACAAATAAAGCTGGAGCAGCTGAAGCCCACAGAGAATGGGTAACTTATCTAAAAACCACAAAGATTATTGGGAAGTGAAGGGAATAACGGCATTAGAATCTGTATCTCCCCCTCAGGTCCAGATTCAGTCCACTGAGCTCTGAAGATGCCCAGTGCACCCAAAGCCACAGCAGTCTGGGCACTCCGGGAGGAGCCCCTGAGGTGTCGTGCTGAGCATGTGGGGGCTGTGCACCTGAGATTGAAGGGGTGTGATTGAAGAAGGTTAGGCCTTCGGTGATGGGGAGGGTGGTGAGGAAGGAAAGTCTGAACTACCCTACATGTGAATATTGTTTGAGAATTACAGAGTTGTCCACCTACGAACACTTTCTAAAATCTAGAAACTCTCATTTGGACATTTTTGAAAGTAAGATGGCTGTCCCCTTCCCCTTTCCTCAACCTGAGTCTGTACCTCCTACCCCAGAGTTAGTTTTTCTTCCCAACTCTGTTTTCCACTTACGCTACTACTCTGCAATCACCTGTTGCCGATGTTTACCACAACTCTGCAATGGATTCAACTAGTTAACCATCTTGAGTTTTATGCACTTGTATTCCTGTGAGCCTAACTCGAACTAAGCAAGATCTGATTCCATGAGAAACAAAAGTAACACTCCATGGAACGACCAACAATCACATCTACATGTTTAAGTGGGGTTTTCTTGTTTGCTTGTTTGCTTACAATCATATCTTTGATTAGCATATTCCTGCTCATGATTATAGAACACAATTATTCCTTAGGCCTCAATAAACAATACTTCAAGTTCACAGATCACCTGCTAAATGCAACTGAGTTGGCTTGTCCCCTCATCACTCCACTCCTTTCTGACGCTAGCTCCCCACACCTGATCAAGGCACAGCACTGGGGAGTGAGAGCCACACCCACCTTTGCCCAAACATTAGTGTTGACTTAGTCTCAGCTTCATTGAAGACAGACGGAGAACAACATATAACAATGGTGGTTCTACAGTTTCCACCCAGAGAGTCCTGAAGAATCCGAGTCATCTTGCTGTCCCGGTATGGCACGTGTGTTTTCTATTTAAGAAAAGAAAAAGTGTTGCTTGTTACAGCCCATTCAGAGAAGAAATAGAGGCAAGCAAGTGAAGGACACATGGGACTGAGACACACATGTGAAATAGGAACCTGCTGCCCAGCCTTTAGATCTTGCCAAAGTTTAGAATGTCCAATCTGAGATCCAAGTCACAGTGGATGGAAATTAGCATCGCCATCCACACATTTATGGGACTGGATCTCCCAGTCAGGAGTCCACAGTCAGCATTCCCTCCGTCTCTTTCCAAACTAGAGCAACCAAATCTCAGAGGGGTGTGGCACAGAGTGTACAAGGGGCCAAAAAAGTGACTTTCCATATTATCACTTAATAGACACAAGATCACTTACTGTCCCTTCTGCCAACGCAGAGATCACATTTCCAAGAGCAGACAAAGACTTATTGATATTTTTAGCTTCGTCAAGAACAGCTCCCTCGGCACCAGTTTTGCTGACCTACCAGAGAAAAGAGAAAACAGTGAGCTGCCCAGCACAGCAGAAGCACAGAGTAGAAAATTCCAATGCACAGGAAGACAAAAGAGGAGTGGGGAGAGGACGGATCTTCCCGAAATGCAAGGAAAAGTCAAAGTAAGTAAGAATCACACTGATAAAACCTTCCCTCAGGCCCACAGCTGAGATTTGTTCTCCCTTGTTGTCATTTTCCTCTCCATTAGGTTTTAGGGGAATGACTGCCACGCCTCAAGTGGTGGTAGTGCAGATGCTTCCTGGGGGGACAGTCACCCAGGGAAACTGGGTCCCAAAAGCACTGTCACAAGGGGAAGACTGGGGCCCCGGGAGACGAACAGTCTCCATGCCTGAGGGAAGCTTTCAGAGAAAACACCGTCCTGAGCCACAGTGAGCAGCTCCAACATCAGGCGAAGGACAAGAAGCTTCAGGGACAGGGAGGGCTGTCAGACTCTCTGTTCCTTCCCTACTGACTCCCAAAGCCAAGAAAAAGGAAGAGTTATCCAAAAGGAGAAAAAGAAAACCTGGAGAAGCATACAAAGTCAAGAAGACGTATATTATACTGTGAATTTGTCTTTTATCCTCTTCAGCCACAGGAAGGATGCACGTTTGCTCCTCGGCTGTGTTATTACTGGTAATGTTGTATTTACAGCATTTGCACCAGGTAGCGTTTAGAGAGCATAGAAGAAAAGGGAACTCAATGTGATTCATAGCTCTGCTGACTGGACAAACAACTCACGTTGCGCAGCTGCTCTCTGAAGAAAAAAAGTAAGGGAACAACTTTAAGCTGCACAACGGCTGTTTTCAAATATAAATAAAGGAGAAACTCCCAACAATAGAGATGAATGCACATTCTGGAGGATGTTTATCAAATAACACAGATTTTTGTCTCTCTTGGCATTGTCATGGCAGGGAGGCCCTTCGCATTTACAGATAAATGACATAGCTGATGGGTGAAAAATAGTAACCGTCCACTCACATGATGCTACAGTAAAGTGATTTCATATTTGGCTGTCTTAATGCCATAAAATAGTCAAGACACGTACCCTCACCTTTCTTTCACAGACAAGGAAAATCTGAGTTCAAGAGATGTTGAATTTCTGGTCCTAGGGAAGAGCGCTATTTTTAGGGAGTTGGGGACTAAAGCCTAGAGCTCTGTCCTGTGAGACCACACTGATCCATTCATGTGGACACATTGAGGGCAAAGGAAAACATATGAGCAAGAAAAACAATGCGCAGGACCACAATGTTAAGTGTACCATAAATATCATTAGCAATAACCACCAACGCTGTGCAGAGAGTAGCCCTCCACCCTAAACAGCCAGCGTGGGACATTTACCTGCTGCAGTTAGGCCTAAGTTCTCATCTCTAGGCTCTAAAGGGCAAGGGACAAACTCAGGAAGGGCCAAGGTCCACTGGACCGTTTGTAGGATCCATACAGCTGGCAGAGCAGCCAAATTAATCCTGGCTGCTAATGGTCAGTCTAGAAATGCTCTGGATTCCTGGTCTTTTGGGTGTCTTTTTAATTAAAGTTACAAACATGGATTAGTAAAATTTTAGATTCCCATCCAGTAATATTCAGATGAGTTTCTGCTCACAGCTTTACAAACAGAGGGTATAGAATGTCAATCTCTGTGGCCATTACTTACACAGGTGTTAGTGGCCATAACTTGGCATACAGCAACTCAGTCGAGGGGTGCAGTCAGTGGGAACCAATGACACAGTTTGGGAGACTGATGGTGCTTCAGGGCTAGCCCTGATGGGGATAGTCAGCACGATGTCAGCAGTGATGGCAGCCACATGGCATTATGAATGTGGATTTGCTCTGTGATGTCACGCAAGGAGACAGTACCCCAGCCAGGGTGTGACAGCAAGCACCTCTAATGGCCATGGAAGCGAGGCTGGAAGTCAGCATGTGGGAGGTCCTTTTGAAAAGCCTACTTGGAGTGTGGCCTCAGCCAGTACCTGGCAGGGCAAGGGACAGGGAGTAGATGCCAAGACACAGCCTGGACAAAACCAGTGGAGGGTTTGGACTTGCGGGTTAACAACAGCAACTACAGTAAGAGAGGTGACCCACAAGAGACATGTGAGCCCATTTCTACTGTAAAAGGAAACAGGGAATACAGAGAGATAAACCGGTTCTCGATCTTTTATCAGCAAACAGCCTGTAGCTTCCAATGGCAAAGCCCTTTTCTGACCTATTTGTTTCTGGCACAACTTCCCTTTTCTCACAAGTTCATGATGTCCCTCCACATTTGCACAGCTGCCCTCGCCAGGCTGTGCTCACACTTAACATTTACCTAATGCCAGCATCATAGCCTGTTAGGTATAAATCGGCATTGGCATTCAAAATATCTCCTGTGACGCAAATAGGGGACTTCAGGACCAGAAAAGAAAGAGCTGGGAAACGAAGGTTAAATTTAATAACATCTTGGCACAACATCAGAAACCTTAAAAGCTCTTTAAAAGCAGGGAGTAGAAAGGCATAAAAATTATACCATTGCACACTGAAGCAAATAACAGGGGAAAATTATAGATAATACAAATAAAGAACCAATTACCTTTTCGCTTCCAGCCAAATCAACTAGATAAAGCTTCCCACTGAGTTTTTTTTCAGTCTCTACATTCTCTTGTTTAATATTAATCAGGAAGATACTGTGACTTCTAGAGCTGTGTTCATTCATGTCTGAAAAGGAAAATAGTTTACTGCTCTGCAGAGAACACATAAATTTAGGCAGCAAAACTCATGTAAAAATCACAACAAATCATGCCTAATAGCTCCATTTTTTAAGTCAGTTCATCCATTTTTAAAAATTGAGACCACCATTGTTCTTAAAAACCACTCTGATTTTAGATATGAAAGATTTAAAATGTCTTTAAGTACAAAGAAATTAATCTAAAAATCTTAGTCACTGGTTTAAGAGAACAGACTCCCTACCTATGCCTATAGCCCCTAAGCCCCCTAATCCTACTGCAGCCTGACTTTCTCCCTAAGGAGCTCACAGCATCCTTACTTAGTCCCCCATCTTTACCATCAAGATTAGCAACGGATGCATTTCTCATCGTTTTCACCCATGCAAGTCTTGTTTATCAGTGCAAGGAAAGACTGCTCTATAACCCATAGTAGGTGCATAGAAGATCTCAAAGATTAAATGTTTTATTAGGATGGGGCACAGAAAATGATAATAAATCTTTTTCATAGTTAGTCTTTGTTGACCAAGCAGGCAGAGACTCCAGCGAATGTCTACTAATCATTTCTTAAAACCATTTTACCAGATTATCTGGAAAAAAAAAAAAAAACACCCTAAACATCTCACCAAAAAGTACTATTATAATAAATGAATTAAGCAAAGTTGTAGGATGTAAAATTGGTTGCATTTCTATATTCTTACTAACAGTGAACAATCAAAAAGGAAACTAATTCTTTAAAATAGCAATAAAAAAATACTTAGGAACAAACATAACCAAGAAAATAAAAGACTCATACACTAAAAACTACAAAACGTTGCTAAGAACTTAAGACATAGAAAGACATTCCATGTTAATGGATCGGAAGATTCAATACTGTTGAGATGTCAAGACTACCAAGTTAGCTGCAGATTTAATGCAATTTTTAATGCAATTGTTATCAAAATCCCAATGATGCCTTTTGCTGAAATACAAACTTCATTTTAAAATTTGTGTGGAATCTAAAGGGATCCCAAATAGCAAAAAACAATTTTGAAAAAGAACAAAATTTGTAATCTCACACTTAATAATTTCGAAACAAAGTTATGGTCATAAAAAATGTGATAGTGGCATAAAGCAAACAAAAACAACAATGGACTGAAGGGAGGGCACAGAAATAAACCCTTACATAATACTGTCAATTTTTCAACAAATGTATTAAGACCATTCACTGGAGTAAGAACTGTCCCTCCACCAAATGAAACAGTGCTGGGCAAACTGAATATCCACACACAAAAAAGAAAAAACGAAGAAGGACCCTGACCTTAGGCCTGTGAAACTGAATAAAGGAAACTTGACTCAAAATGGAGTCCTGAAGCTATACAGGAAGAATCTCGAGCAACCAACACTTGCAGCTTGCAAGACGTCCCAGGCCCAGCAACAACAAACTGCCCACCACCAGCCCCCAATGAGAAATGGCCTCAACCTCAAACTCTCAATTAACTTTTGTTCAAAACAGCCCTGTCCAATTTCCTCCTAAAACCTAATAAAAGTCAACCTTCTCTGCCTCCTTGGGCAAGCCTATGTTTTGCCACAGTTGATTGCAATCCTTCTGCTATTCCCAAATAAACTCAATTTGATTAGTAAAAGACCTTGCTATTTCATTTCAAGGTTGAGAGGCCACACACAAAACTTAACTCAAAAAGGACTAATGATCTATCTGTAAAAGCTAAAAGTGCAAAACCTTAGCAGAAAACATAGGGGGAAGTTTCATGACACTACAGTTGGCAATTATTTCTTGAATAGGCACCAGAAGAATAACCAGCAAAAGAAAAATAGGTAATTTGGAATTTGTCAAATTAAAAGCTTTTATGACTCAAATGACACTATCAACAAAGTGAAAAGGCAACCTATTAATGAAAGAGTTGTGGTTAGTTACAAGTCACAGAGCTGATAAGGTACTAATGATATTTTGAATATGTAAAAAACTCCTACAAACCAACAACAAATAACCCAACTTAAAATGGGCAAAGTACTTGAATAGACATCTCACCAAAGAAGATATGAAATTGCCAATAAGCACATGAAAAGGTGGTGAACATTACTAATCACTGTAGAAATACAATCAAAACTGTGGTGAGATATCATCTGATGATCATTAAGAGAGCTACTGCAAAAAAATAACTGTTGTGGAGGATGTGGAGAAATCGAAACTTTTCGACATACTATTGGTGGGAATCTAAGATGGTGCACGTGTTATGGAAAACAGTATGGCAGCACCTCAAAAGATTAAAGTTAGAACTACAATATGATCTAGAAATTCCCTTCTGTGTATATACACACAAGAACTGGAAGCAAGAAATGGACAGATATCTATACCCCCGTGTTCACAGCAGCATTATTAAGAATAGCCGTAAGGTAAAACCAATCCAAGTGTCTATAAAGGAATGATGAATAAACAAAATTCCACAAAATGGAATATTCTGCCTTTTAAGGAAATTTTGACCCACATCACAACACGGATGAACTTTGAAGACATCATGTTAAGTGAAATAAGCAAGTCACAAAAGGGCAAACTCAGTATTGTTCTACTTATATAAGTTGTTAGAGTCATAGAGATAAAAAAAAAAATTGAATGGTGGGGCCTCCCTGGTGGCACAACGGGTTAAGTGCAGCGCTGTGGAGCTGTTGGCAGCTGCAGCGTGAGTTCGATGCCCGGCAAGGGAGATTCCCACATGGCACAGCAGACCTCTGCTACGGCAGCTGACCTCTCCTGTCTCGCCTGCTGCTCCCCTCAGCGGTGTATTTTGGGTGATCTGGCTGTTTTGCTCCCCACTCTGTCTCTGGTAAACCCTCTCACCGCCCGACACCTCTGGCCTGCACTCCAGCTTCTATGCATAAATAAATAAATCTTTAAAACAAAGATAGAATGGTGGTTACCAAGATTTGGGAGGAAAGCATGTGGGGAGTTATTGTTCAGTGGGTATGGAACTTGAGCTTTGGGATGATAAAGAAATTCTGCAAATAGTTGTGATGGTTGTATAATATTGTGAATTAATAAACTTAAAAAGGGTTAAAATGGTCAATTTCATGTTATGTATATTTTCTCACAACAATTTTTAAAAGTAACTTAACAAAATAAGAATAATAGCAACATTCTGAACCAATAGTTCTTGGGGGCCAAGATAATTGTTAGGTATGCCATGAATAACTTGTGACAATCATTAGCTTAAGAAACCAAGTAAATAACCTCTTTATAAATAAAAGATGTTCTATATTCTAAGAGGATTCTTACATCCTTTCATGTATATTTGTGTATTTTAAGAAAAAAGAAAGAATCAGAGTTTAATACAAGCCTAAGCTCACATATGAAATTTGCCACATCTATAAATATCATCTCACAAGATTTTTGGAGTAGAAAAAAAATGGTTGAGTATCCAAATTTCAGGTCTGAATCTCTGAATCACAGAATCACAGAACTTTGGGTGGAAGAGATTTAACAAATTCTACTAAACAACCAACCAATACTTGAATCTCCTCTACAATATACAGGGAACTTACTACCTTTCCAAGGAGCAGCCTACTTGGGGCAGCTACAAGAATGAGAATGTTCTTCTCAAAGTGTGTCAAAATCTACCTCCTTATAGCTTCCATGACCCTGGGTGGCCCACCCATGCAGATCAAATGAAATAAACTGACCCTCTCTCTTAAAGTCGATACCTTGAATATCTTAAGAAATACTGTGTTGTCTACATGTCCTTCCTGAATTTATTTCTCTCCTCCAACCTAGAAATTCTTAGCTCTTTCAACTGAACAGTTCTTCATACAAACTCACTCTTACTTGTCTATCTGAATAAGACAAACTCTGTTGCTCAAATACCATCTGACCTGTTTCCCCAGATGTGTGCGCAGGCTGAGGAAGGAACTGCAAGATAAACAAGCTGATCTGAATGTGTTTGTTACTGACACAGCATCAGAAAGTTTATAATAAAGCTCCCAGCACTGCTTCCTATTCCTTCTTTACAGAGGGCAGTCATCTAACATGGTTTCTTTCCACGTGTAGGATTGGCATAGATATCTTGCTGGTTTGGATGTTTTTTAACCAGAATAGTAAATAAATAAACTTAGGTTACTCCCTCCCTCTCCTTTTGGTGGTTGGTTGTCTGTTTTCCCCAGTGTTCAGACTTAGGCTGTTACCATAGTCCAGTGAGTCTCACTCAACATTGCCAAGAGTTTCTCTGACAGCAAAAGACACTATTCCCCTTGATCTGCCTACATATACCTCTATTGCACAATCCCCCATTCTCCAAGTACCTTCCTATGCATAATTTCAAGAGGACCCCACTACTCACCCTTCCTGTTAAGAAGCAGACATTTATTCTAACTTACAGGACAAAAGGAAACACCACCACCAAGCTTACTTGTTACAGCCACATGCCGGTTTGCTTTGCCTTCATCTATCACATCCATGACTTCCTCGGGGCTTGACACGAACCGCTCGGTACACCCCTAGGAGACAATTAGTTGACAACATTAAAAATTTGAAAAGTAACAATATTTTGAGTGAGCTAAACACTCTACCATTTTTCTTCTAGAGGTGAGATCAAGAGAAAATCTGTAATGCTGATCCAACAACTTTGCCTGCCTGCATACAGCTTAAATTCTGCATTGAAAAGAAGTCTGAGCAAATCCAGAAGTAAACCAGAAAGGAAATCCTTAGTTTTCCTAGATTTTGAGGACATATTTATATTCAACTGCAATGGAAACCGAAAATAATGATGAAAATCATTGTTTTCCATATTTATGTATCCATTACTTATTTATTTACTTACCACTCTAACCACCAAGTTTAATTAAGCACTTGAAGTTCTAGACATAATGCTATGAGGAGGTTTCACCTAAACAACTGTCTTCAATACAATTAAATGTGAATAACAAGGATCTGTTCACTTCTGTAATTCTGACCTCATGTAATTATGTATCTATGATACATTTACACGGGGATATACTACTGAAGAAATTAAAGGTCCTTTTTTTAACCAGGTGAATTTTATTTTTTTTTATATATATATTTTTATTGTTATTTATGTCTTTTACATTTTGCATTCCCCTTGGGTAGCCCACCACCAATTCACCCGTGATCCATCTCCATGGTCCCTTGTGTTCTTTTCTATTCCATTTTGTGCCCTTTCCCTTCCCTCCCTCCGGCTCCTTCCTCCCCACCCTCCCCCCCCACTGATTGTCTCTCTCCCACCAGGCCTCCCTATAGTCCTGTTATAAG